>JAPYZJ010000062.1:0-84837 GCA_030522765.1 Ophioninae sp. B BG-2022a
CTAATAACCTTGTAATTAAACTTACAATCAGTCTCATAATAATCTTTGTTAAACAACAAATTAGATAGACATTGGTCTACCAGCCCCAGACGGCATTTTATATATTGATGGCATGGCTAACCTAAATACTGCCGCCGATTCGAAACATAAGTCATGAAATATGATAAACATGAACTCCTCAAATGATCGGACTAATAGAGAAATGGTACACATAAAAGGTATAGTCGTCAGCTCTAAAAATGTACTAAGTAGAAATATTACTTTCTTGTTGAGTAAATGAAAATCGGGTCACTGCTCGAAAACGACGTACGACCGCGATGCGGTGCTTTGGAGGGCTGAGCGGGGCGGGGAGTGTAATACTCAGCTGTGATTGAATGGCGTCACATTCGCATTGATAACGAGTTTTTGACTGTTAGTCTACCTACCCCTACAGGCAACCAGCCCCGGTCTTCCCTACTCTGCGGAGACGCCGTCTATTTATGACGCAACCTCCGCAATACCTGCGCGACGATAAATTGCAATAAATTTCATTGCACATTATCAATACATTAATATTTCGTGATAACTGTACCGTCGAGTCCAATGTTATTCGTGCAATTTCGATTCTACTCGGGACGTCGAATGCTAGCTGTACAGTCTACATTCGCTATTCGAAAACGGAGCTGACTCATATTCATTCCTTAAGGGACGTTCACAGTGACAAGAGAAATATGAAATTTCCGTATATACGCGATACGAAAAAAAAAAAAATGGTTAGGAGAGATTTGGCGAGAGTTAAGCTCATCCGTGAGACAAGTTGGATTGCCGCAGTGTCACGTGAATCTTTTGTAATGCTTTGTTCCCACGAGAGACACGGAGGATACGGAGTTGGCGAGAGAAAGAAAATTCTCGAGGCCGCAAAGAAGCGCATCTCATCTCGTCGTCGTGGGGCTTGTACGCCGGGGAATCCCCGGATAGAGCTTGGTTGAGCGACGGTTCACTAACAAGAACCCGAAAAGACCTAGCCACTGAGAATCGAGAGTGATTTATCACGCTGGTAACCGCGGGTGTACCTTCTCCTGCACCTTTCCCACATAGCACAGACACACGTACACTTCTTTAACGATCGTATACCTGACTCTCGAGGATAACGTTGTTCTCTCCTCGCCGAGTCGTCCATTCCATCTACACCACCTTAAGAAAGGTCTCGAGACACTCGATTCTCCCGCCTCCGTCTCTCTTTCCCTATCCTCAAGCTTACATCCCTTTTTCGGCTCTCTGTCCTCCTCTAGTCGCTAGTCCTCGTCCCTCGTCCCTCCCTCTCACAAACGCCGAAGATTTCGTTCCGCCGTGGTCGCTGTTTCTCCGGACGATAAGCCACGATTGGTTCGTTGGAAATTCTATTCCCTTCCCTATCGATTCCTCTCGCGTACATAGCCACTCCTCACCGCTATGTACATACAATCTATTCGAATTTGTCACTGTGAAAGGAAACGCTAGTTCGAATTGTTATACGCCATTTTCCTCAACTGGCACTGTTCCTGTGCACAACCACCACATCCACCACCACCACCACCATCACGGTCGTCTCTTATATCACCCCTTACGAGATCGAAGAATCGTGAGTACACACGATTCGCCCTTCACCCTATCGTTGAATATTGCCCACGGTCGAGAGAAAACGTTCGACTCCTCCAAACGGATCCCGCTCTATTTTCCTTTTTTTCTTTCCATTACCTCGGGAATGATGGATTTTTCTTCTGACTCGTACTTTCATTACTCTCGTTTCCACGATCATTGTCGATTCGGCTCGTCTCACGGCGGAAAGTGCCACAGGGTGGAAAGAAAAAGCGCGAAAGATATAGGTCGTTCTCTTGCCGACGTGCGGATGTTCCACTGGATATATAACCGTGTGTCGATGCAATTGACGACAGAGGGTGTGCGCTCTAGTCTGCCCGAGTTTGCTTCAATCGCCCTTAATCGAGTAAGTTCTCCGAGTGGAGGAAGAGAGACGAAGAGAGAGACAGAAAGATGCATCGTACATTTTCTCCAGTGTCATCCGTGCGGACCGACACACGGATATTCCGGTAAGCTTCTGACGGTTCTCCCCGATGTGTGACCCAGTAGAATACAATGCTTAGCAAACACGAGGCTGACAACGCGACTCCGGTTTTTCCCACCCGTTCGGACGTTGCATTAAGCCTACATATCTCGCATGAACATGGCTCGTTTAGCGCCGATACCACCTTGACTGTCTGTCATCAACCGCAAGCCAGTGCAAATAGTTGCGTAGACAGCGTTTAGCGATTTCTACCTGCTTCTAATCGGAACTTGCTGAAGTATATGTAAAGCGGTTGGAGTCAATCAGGCCGACGCTCGTAAATTTCGTGAATGGTTAAGTATAACAAAAAAATGACAAATTAGGTCAAGGTTGTTACTCCCAATGCTGGGCAGTTGGACACTTTGAGAAATTCTTGCATCTAGTTCAATTGTACAAATGCTTCAAAGCATCGGAATGTTTCACTTTAAATCTGATCGAAGCATAATTAAGGACGTTTTTCATCGTACTAGCGAATAATTTTCCGCTGCGTTTACCTAATAAAAAATAATTAAATTTATTTGTTCGCGAAAATTGAGTTTTTTTTTTCTAGAGCTCAAGATTATCATAATTTGTTTGATTTCAAAAAAGTGTGCCGTATATTTGGTTGGATCGAAGTCTTTAAAAAGATCCTCTTTGGTAAAACTACATATTAATAGTTCACACTCGACCGTATCAATTCATCTCTCTCATCAAGAAAATATGATTGGAAACCGGTTCCTGAATCCTAAGTTTATGAAGGTCTATTAAAACAATACGTAACCGATTTATGTATACCTTCGTTATGAATACGTGCATTAAAGCCGATACCTTCAATGCCAAAAAAGGAAAACGAGAGTTGAGAGAGAACAATAAATTGGAAGAACGAATGAAAAGCTGCGGTGTCAAGCAACAAAAGAATCGGATCTACTAGCGATGGAATAAAGTGTATACGAGAGCTGGACCGAACATACGAGCCATAGGATGCATATGGCGATCAGACCAGGACCCTACCCTCTAACCGTAGTATACGTCACAAAATACATATCCATCGAACGTGGAACCTCTTTGCAGTATACATTTTGTTGGTAGCCATACTACCCGCTTTTCCATTTTCAGTGCGATCCCCCCCGGCGGGGGTCTTCAACACTCGACCTCACTATCCCTATTTTCAGACCCATTGGAAACAAAACCAATACTGTTGCCTAGTTGTGCTTCTTTTTTTCTTCCTCGTTTCATTCTTCGGTTTGTCTCTCCTGAACGATTTCGTAGCTAGCTCAATTCCATTTTGCGGGGTTTTCTATACCACGCTATGATGATGGAAATTCACATAGGTGCACTGTTTACTAGACGTACATGTGGACAAAATTCGCCTCCAACTCTGTCCATCTTTATTATTACACAATTTTTATTCTAAGTTTTATTTCGTGACAAGAATCGTAGACGAATTTGCTAAAATGACGAAATAATTTATCCACAGAAATATTAAGAACGATAGGAAATGATAATAAAAAGGTTGAAGTTGTGATGGGTACTGAAAAGTCCGAAAAGGGCTACTTTAGACCTAAGGAAATTAAAGAAGGAAACTTAGAAAGCCAACTATGCTGGTACTAAGAATACGTTATTGATTGAATTTTCCTGAATAGTAGCTAGAGATTATCAGAATCGTTTATACGTTATTAATAATCGACTCTCGGCATCAAGAGAGCGAGAATCGAGAGAAGCTCGAACATATCGTTGATATTAGGCCGCGAATTGAGCGCAATCGACTATCCAGGGTGATTCTCAGAGTCCCTCTTATGGTTCTCGCTCCCGGTTGAAAACGATTTATAGCCGATCGCCTCCCTTCCGTCGTCGGTATAATCATCAATTTAAAGTTCGTTACGAAGGCAACGATCGATAGCCCGGAGTCTTGAGGCTTCGTCGTCGCCGAGGACGCCGAGAACGACGGTGTGGCGACAACGAAGGATATATAGCTCGCGAGAATAAGGCAGCCCCGAATGGTGAAAGGGGAGAGGATGAGTGAGACGAAGATCGGTGTGGAGGTACGCTCGAGGGTTGAGAGACCGATAGCAGCAGAGGCGATGTGGCTCGGGGAGATCAAGAATGAACGAATGAGCGCGAAAACGGGAGAGGGAGAGGGACAGAGAGAAGGAGCGGACGAAAAAGAGTAAAAGGAAGGAGGGCGTGGGAGAGAAAAAAAAGCTGGTGGCCTGATTGCTAGGCGGATCGTAACGGTGATTCGAAGTAATCTACCGGTTCTTGTTACCTCCCCGAGGACGAGTAATAACCCTTCATGAGGGTCGTTCTTCGCGGCGTACGCGAAGCTCCTCTTCTCTCGTGCTCTTTTATGCTCTTCTTCTAGCTCTCCCTCTTTTCCTCCTCCCTTTAACTCCGTCACGCTCTCTCGTTCTATCTCGGTGTGCCACGATTTTCGTTCTATTCGCGCATCGATTCTTCCCTGAATTCTTAACGCACCCGTTCACCTATGCGTTTATATATACACGTATGTATATATATATACATATATATATAGGCAATCAGAAACTCCACCCTTCATTGTTCTACCCTTCGCTGCCCCATTCCTCTCATGGTCGATTCGCAAATACAGGAAAAGCGAGGTCTGATCCTCATATGCACACGTATTAGGTACGCTAAAGTGAAGAGCTTGAATTTTCACGGTCGTTGCCCTGTCTCTCCTCTTCTACACGAGTGACAGAACGAGAGAACCCTCACGGGTGAAGACTTCGCAGGATTTTCAAGCTTGTAATACAGGCAGCAAGCTGCTAACCTCGGTAATCCTGTATATTCGCAGGTCGAATATTAATCACGTAGATGCTGCGAGACTATAAATTGTGCGGTAAGCCAACCGAGTGTATAGACCGTCTTCGAGAGTTTCAAAGCGACGCTCCGAGAAACTAGTTAGTTCGCAAGTTAGTTCCGCGGTTTCCGTAGGCGTTTTTTTGTTGGAATTATGATTTACCTGTACAAGGCCATCTCCGGAGGGTGCGTCACAGAAACGAGTGGCAAGTAAGCACCGTTCCACACTTTAACGATTCCTTAGTAAATACGCATTCGTTGTCGTCTGCATAAATCAAATCTTGCGTCCATAAAAATTTAGCAATTTCTTATAAGCCGTGGTCTTATAGCGAGTCTCATAAGATGTGGTGATCGAAGTTGTACATCGAAGAAGTGAGACGTCAAGTTCAATTAAGCGAAGGGGATGGCAGACCGAAAGACTTAATCAGGGGGCCCCGATCGTCTCGCAATCGTTGGGGATTGTAAGCAAAGCGAGCGTATAGGCGTTATCTCTTGATGCATAAATCTCAAAGCATTGTCTCGGCGAACATTAGCCGTATCCCCAGCGGAAGCAACAGCACGTTTCCCAACTCCACCACGAACCGAGTAGTACGCGAGATGGAACAGAACTTCAATGAAAAAGTAAGGAAGGGGCGGGAATAGGAAAGACTGTGAGACGAGGAGTGGAGAGTGGACAGAAAGTTGGTAAGAGGGACCGATAAACAACGGGGCTCTATTCATGGATTGCCGACTCCGGTATACACACACACACGTTTGCTATCTCCATCGCAACTGCTTGGTACCCTTCTGTGAGCGTTGGGGACGTTTCGGAACCGAGCAACGAGAAATCCATCGTCGCGGGTGCCGAGAAGCGAATGTTTTCCGCCTATAAACAGCACAATCAATCTTGGCTTAATGAACTCTTAATTATTTCGAGGACATGCCTGCGAGTCCGAGGAGGAGGAAACTGGCCGTATAATGGAAGCGCAAAGTGCGCGCAACCGGGCTACGCTCTGGTACGTTCGGCGTGGAGACGGGAGGGTCGTTGCCGTAGTGTGAGCTAAGAGGGACCTTCACGGGGCCGAGCCGGCGAAACGAAGGGGCTTTACAGAAACTGACGACCGAGGACCGCGAGAGTGCTGTAAGATAAATATATAGAGCGAAACAAATGCAGGGGGAAGCCAACGAGAAATGAAAATAAAGGAGCGAAACGGCGCAGATCTCTGAGTTGGTACTGCCCCCCCTTCCATCCTCCATCTATTTTCGCCTACCCTTTCTTCCATCTCGTACTCGCGTTGTACCAGGCCCCCCGAAACGGCAACCCATCTCTTCTACGAGCTCCTACCACGCTCGCTTTACCCGCCGAGTTTTTCGTACACGGCGTCCTCGTTCCGTATATACGTTTTCACGATCTTATCTACTCGAGACTTTTAATTTCCCGGCATGGGAAAAAAGGAAAAGAACAATTCAGAGTCTTGAAATTACGATCCCTCGGACGCAATGTCCTGCACAATGGATTTTCCAACACTGCTTATAAAAACGGATTCAGAGTACAGAGTCATCGGTACGCGAACCAAAGACAGACCAAAATCGATACAACCCCTACAATGAAGTTCGCTGCACATAGTCAATACTACTTTTCAATTAAACCTGATACGTCGCTGGATCATTAGGCAAATAAAAATATACACGAGCTGCCACGCATCGTCAGAGATATTATCAAAACAGGAAGTGCTCGACTCTGAACAGAATGATGGCTGAGAAGCACATCCGGATGGGAGAGGCTAGGCTAGACGGGGTTCCTAAAAATTCTGGGTCACGTCCTGGATCGGTAACCCCTTGGGCCATGCGGAGAAGTGCCGAGGCTGGTTGGGCCGTTCGTAAGCTCTCCTACCGGGGGAAGCACACGTGAACTCGACAATTTAACTTTAGAAATTCCGACCGACGAGGTCCGAACTTTGCGTGAGCTCACTGCGAACTTGTCCCACGATGTTGCCCTTATTCACCGAAACTCCTTGCTCCTCTCGGTACTTCTATACTGCCGACTAGACGAGGCTCGAACGTTGCGCCCTCCTTGCGCCCACACCCTTATCCAACGGCAACGTAGAGCCGGGAGACTGAGGCGAAGTCTGCGGGTTAGGGTAGTTTTGGAACGGGTAAGAGAAAGAGAGAGGGACACCCACGTTACAACGCCAAACGTGCCCGGCAAAATTTCGCAATACACACGCGTTCATATCTCGGGTTGTACCCCATGCCAGTTGCCGTGGCAAGAGCACCGTGGGTTGCTTAATACAGTTGCAGCCCTTCCCCTCTTTATTAAAGCCCGGCCATATGCGCGTTACGATCCGCCAGTCCCCTCGACTCCCCATCGGTGTTCGGCGAGCTCCGCCGCACCGTACCCAAGTACACCAACCGTTTGTCCATTCCTGTTTTCTCTCCGACGCATTACCTAGCGAAAAATAAACTCAATGTCGTGCGGGGATTCCCAGTAGATTCGACTCGTATTCAGAAGAGTCGAAACAACTGGCGCTATGGTGCACCGGAGCCACCTCTGCGTTTCGTGCACCTTATCGCGAGCGTACGAGAAAACTACCATTTCTATACGTTGGATGTGTTGAACGTTGCACGCTGTATTTACCAAGCAGACTTGTTCGGCAAATAATGAAAAGGAGGAAAAGACCCGGTTGCTTTGCTCGGGGTGGTCAATATCCTTACGAATACACGAATATTTTCTCGCTTTCAAACGTTAGGTGAAAATGGTAGGAGCAGAGGAAACTACGGTACGCCAGTTATTCCTGGAAAATCCAAGAATATTGCAAGCTTATGCGGATAATAAAAGGATATATTTTTTGCAAAACAAAAGTTGCAGAGAAGCTGGTACCTTGCGCCGGTCCATGATCAGATTTCTTCGCTATTTATCGTCGGAAGAACGACAAGCGGAACGACCAATGCGAGAGCATCAGCTTTGCGCGAGGAGATAGTGTTACGTATACCCTGAGAAGAAAATGTGAAACCACACTGGTTTCGGTATCGACGGCATTTCCAACCATAACACGTACACGTAAAAGAAGGTTCTAATTGAACCGAGAGGCGAATGTTGAGAGATTCTCTGGCAAAACGAATAGAGGTCTATACCGTGCATCACCACTATCGCTAACCACATGTTTGAAAAGGGATGAAAAAGCACCCGAGGGCCAACAGAAAATATCACGTTTCCTCCGAGAGTGGTCTCCTAATTAAGTTAGTCCACTTTCAGATACTCGGTAAAGAGATCTTCGCTTGAAAGCGGACGATACGAAATCCTCTCTGTTGGCTCCGTTGTGCTCAGATGTTTCTCCATTGATATCGGACTTGCTTTTTCTCTTGATCTATATCTTGGAGGCTCGGTAGACTTCCAACATGCCCACCTCTTCCGCTTTTTTCTCTTTCATATTGTCAGCTCTCCAAACGGATCGAAAATACTCGTCACACGAAGGTCTGATAATCGTTTCTTTGCGTCAACGATTTAGTAATGAATCGCGTCGCGGATGAAATTTTTTCCGGTGGAATTCCGGAAATAGGACATTAGACCCAAGCCCAATATACGATTCTTTGCTCAAAGTTAAAAAAAATCTGCGGTAATGATCGATCGAAATATGTCTCTATTGATCCGTCGAATGTGACAGAATCGCGGTCGGATAGTTACTCGTGTCAACGCGAGTTTCACCCACGGACTAACCAACAACCCCAGAGTACCTATTGTATCCTGAATAGCATTGTAGGACGAACGCACCCAGGCCGTGGTTCGTTGATGTGGACTAACGGCGGGGTGCATTTCTACTTTCGTATGGAGAGGTGGCACAACCACCCGTATACGCGATAACGTTGTCATCGGGAACACGGAAACAATGACTGGTATCAGACGCGGAATCGCGCGGACCGAAGATTACATTGGAAGAGGCCTGAAAGCCGTCGCCTCGCATTGAGGTCCCCATCGTTTCCCACATGAACAATGTACTCCTCGGTGCTCTCCGACATGTATACTACATGACGATCGAAATTCGTAAAATGGAAACTCGACCTAGTTCGATTACACGACTACCCACAATGAAAGAATTGGTAAGAATAGATAAAAGAAAAAGAAGCATAAATGTAGCGTAACTTTTCGATAGATCGGAGAGCTGAGCGAAAATTATGACCGCCAACGGGTTAATTTTCCTACGACAGGTCATATATGTATGAATTCCATCTTGCATCAACCAATATCAATCTGACTTGTTTAAGAGATATCGCATGGAAAAACTTACGAGTTCATCAACGAATCAAACTAACGTTAAGAATAACGCGAAAAAAAGTACGAAAACTCGGTTAAATTCTAAGAGAGGAAATTCCCGGACGGTAAACGTGGCGCAACCCAGCCGGAAGTCACGTACGACCCCTAGGATACTCTTTTCCGCGGTGCAATCGTCGGCCGAATCTAGAGTACCAGATTTCCGAGAAATGGACGTGATTCACTGTTCGGATTTATTAGCGTAATCCGCTTAACTGAACATGACCGTCTAATGGCCCAGGCAACTGGCAGCACCTAAAACGTTTTAGAAGCGCAGGCATTGTTTTTGTTCAGTTAATTAGTACAAATGAGTATTTCTTTATAGAACGCCATCGACATTCTTTTCAGGGGCGTTACTTGGTTATCCTTATTTTCGTCGTCAACACAGGACCGTGAACAACTATAAACGATTTAGAAATGGTCGTCGTGTCATGGCTGTTCATTCTGTGTAGCATCCAGAAGTTTCTCATTGCAGATCAATCAAGTATAAAACCGGGAGATTTATTAACGTAATGATTGATGATTTATGCATTATCGATCCATCGTAATGAAAAACTGAAAGATTTAGCCCAATAGGTGTATTCAAAGAGCGATAAAACGAGTTTGCATTGAACACCATCAGGCTTAGAGTTTCTTAAATCTCACGTTTATAGTAAAGCATAAAACGCTGTTAACAGAGATTTGTTAAATATGTCAAATAAAAAGAAATAGAAACTTTGAGATGAATAATTAATTGCTTTTTAATCCCTCCCCTATTCTATTGAAGGTAACGGATAACAACTTGAAGGAAGCACAGAATTGAAGCCCACGATTGCATGAAAGACTCATTCATTAAATTCGTTATCCAGCTGAATATAGATGGCTAATATTGGAAAGGACTTGGGGTATGCGTACCCTGTTCTAATGAAATCGGTTATCGAATATGGGTCTTGAACGAGGCTTAGGGAAACGTTTCATCTCCGATCGGAGATGATCAATTGACGAAGCTTCAGTCGACAGAACGAAGCTCTGTGACCAATGTACACGATGTTCAGTAGTACTTTAATGCATGCGCTATTACAAGAAGAGGGAATAAATGAAGGAAAGGGGAACTGCAAGCGTATCACAAAGCAAACTGGAAGATTACTGAAGAGAGTTTTGGCTGGCTTTCGAGCTACGATAAATCATCGTGTCAGCGCGATGGAGAGAGAGGGAGAGAGAGAAAGAGAGGGAGAAAGAGGAAGAGAGGGCGGGCATCAGTGGTGGTAGTGGTGGCGGTAATAAATACGAACTAATTGAATTCGCGTTTGCCTAGCCGAAACTCGCGGGACCGTCCTCTCGCCTCTTCGTCGTGCCACTTCGTTCACCCTCTCTCAACCTCCGTCCAAGTGTGGCAAAAGCCCCTGCAGACCTCCTCCTCGCATCCAACCAACCGCCGCAGCCCAACCAGTTCGGACTAGCACCGTGCCTCTCTCGCCGGCGTTGAATTATTATTCCGCTTTGTACGTAGATCCGCGAATATTAATATCCCAACTCTTGACTTAATTGCACAGAATGGATTTTGAGACGGAACGCTTCGAGCTCAAGCGGATTCTACGACGACGCACATAGTGGCGAATAGTGTTGAGACTCCCGTGTTCTCGGAGAGATAGGCTCTCGTTGCAAGAGGACGAGGAGACAGAGAAGGAGAAAGAGAGAGGGTGAGAAGAGGGTATGGGGGTGGCGAGGCAGAGCTTTTTCGTACAATAGGCGCGAACTTGAAGGCACGTCTAGAAACATTTCGCAACTCTCTGAGAAAGCTTGTCTGCCGACCTAACGAGTATCATTTCCACGATGAAGATAAACAACTGCCGGAAAAAACGCGGAGCTTCAGAAAACAACGGGATCGCGAAACAGAGGTCTGGAAGCTAATGCCACCAACAGTCAGATAGAGTGGTATGTCTGATGAGCACAGCGCGAAAAAAAAAACGTTTACATGGCTGGGGAAAGGAAAATGGCTGTTTTGGTAAGAATTAAGCTTAATGAATATGGCTCGCGTGGGAAAAAAAAACATTTCGTTGAGTAAAGGGTGTAAGACAGTTGTTAGGATTCAGCGGAATAAGTTCGTAAGTTTATAAAAAATTATGCGTTTCGAGAAGCCCCTTTGACGAATGTGTCGTTTGCGTACGCTTTTTACACGTGTAACTCGGCTCAAATATGTCTTTAATATTTATGAGTTGCGCCATAAATAGCGCGCGGGCTAGCTGCAATCTGCAGTAAATACTTCAGGAAGTAAAAGACCAGAAAAATAAATATTCAGGCAGAGCTCGGTTGTATCAAATATGAGAAAAATCTAGCTTAATTTGTACGTCGACGAAGCACAGGGAACTTTTATTGCGAGTTTATGCAATGTTTAGCCGCATCACCAATTAGAGGAGGAGTTTCGGAAGCTTCGAAACACTCGGTCATCTCTTATGGCTCACCTACCACCACTATGTTATCTCCTTTGCAAACTCATTGACTCTCCTTTTTCTCTCTCCGGTCCGCGCACTCGCCCGGCTCTTCCCTCGCGCGATCCCGTACGAAAAATTATGCTTCTGCATAACCGCAGCGGGGGTTTTATGGTAATGTTGTGGTTCGTGGTGAAATCTTCTATGCGCATATACATGGATGGTTCGGGGGTTGAGCGCTTCGTGTTTTATCCTACGCGAGTCCAAGTTACCAAGTCTGCGGTGCATGCGCACACTCTCTGTCGCCCCTCCTATGCACACAGCCCCCCCTCGTTCAACCCACCAACACAATTCGAATATATTACCGCGGCGCCTTTTCATTCGAGTCGGCGGGACCACCCCGTGCTTACCCACTCTACCACGTATACATACATCCCAACGCATTAACCCTGAGGGCATATAAAGCGCATTGCCGAGGGTGCTGGCGCACGTATATACGTATATACTCTTCGCTCAATATGAAACTAGCAGCAGAAGCCGCAGGTGCAGAACTGGCGCCTGTTTACGCCCTGCACAAAAGAAAAAACCTGATCGCTTCAATAGGTAAATGCGCGGAGCATTCTATATCGCCTTAAGGCCCGAGTTTACGGAGACCTGAAAAAATATCTCTCTATAGATGTCTAGTGCTATCAACTTCGGTGAAACTCCGGGCAAACGCGGTAATTTCGCTTTTTGTACCTGCTCATTCCGGTCGCTGTACTATTTGAAGAACCTACGGTGGTAGGCGTAAAGTTCTGCAAATTGTACGGTTTATAAGGTCGCACAATGGTGTAACATTATTTCGGGATTTATGAATTTGGGGCTGTCCGGCAGCCTTCAAATTTTCGAACATTTGCGAAAATTCTTTTACGTGAATTCGGGACATTTGGATTTTAAGCTTGTGTATATTGGACAGCATCCATTATGATTACTGCAAATTAGTATTTCATGTTCTCTATAAAAATATCACTGAAATGTATTTTTCGGGCGTAATCCTAAATCTCAACTGTTCTATTTTCAATTGAGCTATTACGCCGTTGAGTACATAGAAAAAAATGTATGGATTTGCTTAGCTATGAAAGTACGATTGTACATACGCTAATAACTTCCTGAATGGAAAATATGATATGTAATAATTATTAAATAATGAAGTTGTAATATGCATGAGAGGAGGTATATACGAATGTTGAGTTGCTACGTGACAATCAGCCGAATATACACACATACGTGTATGAAGCTGTTTTATATTTGAGAACAACCGCAGCGATGCGACGGACGGAGCGACGACAATTCTGCAGGCAGTGGAACGCTGGAGGTTGCGTGAGGGATGTGGAGAAGCACGTTGCTCAGAGATACCACGGGATGTACGCGCCCGTACTCGGTGGTCTGACTCCCTTAGAAAAAGCTGAAGTATATGCCCCTAATTACAGTAAAACAGCGCAGTTTCTGAGTGCAGCCCCGCACTGCGTCAACCTTCTCGTTTCCTCTCAGAAGCATTAATCATCCCGTGAAATAAATGTTTCGTGCTTCGTCTAGTCCGTTGCACGAGTCGTTGCTGCGAAGAAAGGGAGCGCAACGAGAGATCTTTTCATTCTGCGACAGTTGCGGTAAAATGTTCACGGTATTATATTTATCAGCGTCAACAACGATATCGAACGGGGTTAAAGGTGAGAGTTGCGAAACCTTTCGATAGGTGACCGAAAGAATTTGAGAAATATGTGCATCCAATCTTATCGCTGTTAACGTTCATTTGAGCTTTTTGATAACGTTTCATTTGTCTTTATGATTTAAGTTTTTCGATATTCTTGCACGGAACAAAGCATAGGCGTGGCAAACTGAAAATTTCTGTAGGCGTTTGCGGAGCACAAAGGTACGTACAGGACGCTGAGTGTAGCTAGAATGGACACGGAACAAAGCTTATTTTGAAAGCGCTAGCTTGATCCAGACCCGATGTGACCCAAGCGACTGTTCCCTTTGACTGGTTCCTCTCACAGTTCCTCTTTTCCTTTCGCTTCCCCTCTCGGCCTCTCTCTCTCAGTCTCCTGTCATACAGGCTTGCGATGCCTCGGGGTCCCAGCTCTTTTCCGGACGTTCCAGAAACAGAGAAACACTGGGAAGAGTGCTGTGAATGGGGGATGGGAAGGGTGACGGCACCGAGGCGGCGGAGGCTAGACACAATCGCGCCAGAACGATTTCGGCCTCATGGCGTTCTATAGGTGTACAAGAGCGTTTCACGTGAGCGTTACAAGAATAGCAGTGGCGAGTAGCCGGCGGCTGGCCTTTTGCAAACTCGACGGAAGGAGAAGGCTAGTTTTCACCGTGGCACCAGTAGCATTCCTGACTTTGGAAATCCCGTTGAATCGTTGTAGCCTGCCTCCGTCATACAACGCAGGTCGACGTTGCCGTAGACTAAACTGCAACAGTGTTTTCGGTCGGGTGAACCGCGGTGGAGACTAGGTCCGAGCGAAGGTTGAAAACCAAGACTATTGGGAGATGGTGGACGGAGGTGAACAGCAGCGTTTGGTAGACAAACGATATAGGATTTGCCGCTGAAAGATGGTCTAATAAAATGGTCGCTCGTTGTTGGCTATACTATCGGCCACTTCACGAGATCTCGTCTTCCGCTAATACCAGACGATTTACGTTCCTCGTTGCTTGATCTTTCTTTCCGTTCCTTCGTCCACCAAGAGCAACCATCCACGCCACACCGCATATTCCACCCGTTACAGTCACCAACCGCGCGAAGCTGTGCTCCCATCGCTTTTACTTAAACTGGTTTACACCCGCACATACCCTTCGGTCTACGTGGTCGCGTCTGCTCTGAGGAGGTGAGAGAGAGACCGACGGTTGAAGGAACCGGTTTAAGAATATAAGGAAAATTAAAGGAAATGTAGAGAAGACAGCGAAAATTCCGCAATTTATATGTATCTCATGCGCGACTCTTCTCGTTTTCGGTATTCGTGCTCGCGAATGAAGAAAATTCATTTCCACTTTTCTCATCTACCGTGAGGATCACGATCTTTGTATTTTAACGCCGGGTTATGTAAGTATCCTAAAGAGGACGAGAGAGGGCTTGGGAAAGTCAATGGTGACGGAAGTAGGTCAACGTGCAATAGAGGATTCGCTTGTTATCCGTGCTATTAACGAATTTCGCCATAAATTCATGTACACGTCGTTGTAAGCGGGGGAGTTGGATGACATTAAAAACAATGAGCCGTGCACAGCCGAATGAAATATTCTTCACGTACGCGGCGAATGTGGCATTTATCCAGATTTTTTTTCCACTTTTTTGACGGTTTCCATGGTTTCGACGTTTTCCCGTCATTACCTCTCCACAGACAAATCCAGCCTATACGTGTTCCTCCGAGTATCGCACACCTATGCCATGTACGAACACACATAACTACAACGCACTACAACGCACCACCCTTCTCGTGATCACGAGAACCGGGGTCTTGATTAGCGGGCCTACGCTCGAATCACCGCGGCGAAGTAGAATGCATCATTACGAGTACAATGCAACGTCCATCAAAACCCATCAAGTGCTATGCAGCGAAGCGATACGCCACTGCACTGATAGATATATATGGACACGTGTCTATAGCGTACAAAGCGCGCACTCACACTACGATCCGCGAACTACAGCCATCATAGGAATCGGCCCAACACGGCCGCTGCCATCGAAGAGTGTCAGACTCAAGACTGCTCTAACACACAGCATTACCATCCACCCATATACTTTCATAGTCGGTACTCGATCTTGCGGAACATTTTAATGACAGCTTACTGCTTTCGCATTTATCGTGCCGGCAGCGCTCCGTTCCGTTTCCTCCCTCTTTACTTACCGGAGCGTCTGTACTATACATGCTTTTCTGACTGCGCCTGCTTACGTATCCACGAAACAAGCCCCGACCAACCCACAAAAGCGTATCCTTTTCTACCCTACACTCAAGATTTCTACTCGCGAGCTACCGCGTACATACCGCTGCTTAAACTTTCGGCATACGTCCGACCACTTGAATCTTTGTTACCCTTTGGAGCCCGTGTAGCAGCGAACGAAATAATAGCTCGAGTCAACCTTTCGCTCGTATTTCGTCTACTCTTCTCCTGGCTCAGCTCGCTGCGGAAGGCTCACAAGAACAAATGAAAGTCACGAATAAAAATGTTTCTGGAAATCTTAACTGGAAAAGATCATACAACGTTGAAGTGGCCACAGGTTTCGAGCCTTCTCAACGAGCGAACGAGAAACAGAAAGCGGAGCGGAAAAATCCCGAGGGAGAGAGAACAGACTCAGTTGTCTTTGTGCCACGACTGATGGTGCTCGGCCATTTCTACTTCCTTCTTGAGTCGGGCTAGTTATTAAAAGTTTGGTGAAACCGAGACTAACGAGATTTTTCTTTCTCACATCCATCGCACACTGATTTTCCTGTTACCCTCTTACCCTTGAATCTTGAACGGCTCGGATACTGTAGGGTTTCACGATTTATGTAAGGCGAGCTTATGGATGAGTGGAAACAGAATGGCGTCGTTTACGCGAAAATCGAAAGTTGGTCGATGCATATAATATGAATCTTGAACAAAGTAGCACAAATATTAGAGAAATAAGAACTAATATTTGAGAAATAAGAGGCTATACTTTTCTACGTAAAGAACCATCTCACCAAAAGTCCGTGAAAGCCCGAACGCATGCGTCCTGCAATTTTAACCGTCGAGAAGCTGAAAATATTCACAGCGAGTGAGACATTTGTCACTGCCGCATGCACAGCAGTTCTTCAAGCTTTCCGACAGTCAAACGTACCCGTCACGGCCCGATGTTTACTTCTTTGCAAACCTAATTTCCTCACATTTTGTGGCGCTGCGAAGAAATCCTCTGCGGGGCCTCGAGCAGATGAGAAGTGCTTGAGATTTCCCTGAATTTCACCCTTTGCGAAAGTTCTACAATTCTCTACCGGATAATCAGCAATATAAATTCAGGGTAAATAAAGAAAAGCCCCATCTCTCGGGGCTCATCTATCTACTGGCTAAAACGCCTCGTTTCCATGATTGCTCTTTAGCCGTGAATATTTTGCTGGGGCGCTACAGTGATTATTATGTTTCTCACGTTTTCGCGCCATTCAGCTCAAAAAAGAGCCCACCATCGCTACGGATGGACTCGGCTTATTTATAGCTGCGGTCAACGGTTTTTCAGAGGGTGCGTGGTGCGATACGTCCGCATTTATAAATAAGGCATTTTCCATGAGAACATCAAACGCCGGTTACTTCTTTTCTACCCTCATTGTCACGTTATCACCAACAGACGGCCTCTTTCGCCTGTTCCCTGCGCTCAACAACCAAGCCTAGCACTCTTTACGATCCATAAATCCAACAACGTCGCGTCTGGACTTGACTGCGGCCCTCGTTCCAGTCCAATATTGCCCTTTGTCCACGAGTACTCGTTTTGCCCACTCTCTTTCTCTCTTTCTCTTTCTCTCCATTCTTCTGTATACCGGAGACCAAAGAAAAAATCTACGCAAACTCCGTTAAACAAGAATCACAAAAGAGTGTGCCTCCAGCGTGCGTGAGCTCGGGTTCGCATCAGAGAAGAACAGAGACTAAGAATTTTTGCGAAATCGAGACTCTTTGGTGATG
Organism: Ophioninae sp. B BG-2022a; assembly: GCA_030522765.1. NCBI lineage: Eukaryota > Metazoa > Arthropoda > Insecta > Hymenoptera > Ichneumonidae > Ophioninae sp. B BG-2022a. The sequence goes on from JAPYZJ010000062.1 coordinate 17,240, forward strand.
GATTTAACAGTCGCAAGTACGTTTTTACGTTCACAAGATTAGCAATTTCAGACTCAGATGTACGCTTCTGATTTCGATTTGGATGCTTAGATTATTTGGAAACTTTGATCTATGCTCTGGATTCTACGATTTCATGTTGCTATTTTTAAGAAAATGGAACAGATTCGAAATGATAACCCAACAAAATGTGTTTCATGATTTATAAATATATTAAACTCCGACAATTAAAAAATTTGATGGTTGAGCGATATCGAAACAAAGGGAAATAGACGTTTTGAGCATGGCAGTGGTTGGGTCGGCGAAATCGACGAATAGAATGGTGCAAAAGCGAGTGAGGAACCAAGCAAGCGAATATAGCCAGAGGTAATAGTAGCTGAATGAGGATGAGACGGAGATAGTGTATAGGGTTTGCGATTATGCAAACTCTCCCTCTTCTCTGTGGACAATCGCGTTACACAACGCGGGCGCACAATGATCTAGTGGCCGAGCAGGGCAAACACGTGGAACAAAGACATTGTAACCCCGGGCAGGAAAACGCATCAGCCGACTCGGGGCGGAAGTTTCGTGGGATGAAACAGCGGGAGTTGGAATCATAACCCTTTATAAGAGACGAAACGGGAGAGATGGAGAAATGGAGGGACGAAGTGTGGGTTAAACCGTGAGATGAAAAGAGAAAAACGGTTAGGTCCAAGCAGGATTTCACGGGTAGACAAGGGCAACGTCATCATTTTAACGGTGCCCCTGAAAACGCCAACGACGATGGTCGCAGGAGAGAGAAAGACCATGGACTGGGTTCCACGTATATAGAGATCATACATAGCTGAGGACAGAAAAGGATTCATGCATTTCGAGTTCCATCGGTCTCTGAGCTTTCACCTTAACGATCGCCGAGGTTACAGTCGCACATAAATCGAGTCGTTTGAAATACAAAAGAAGTAAGCAAGCGACGTTTCCAGAGCTTGTTGACGAAAAGAAATCACGCTGATTCGATACATTTACCTCGGGAACGATCAATCAGGTTTAGCAGACCGGTAGTCGGGACAAGACAGAATCGCTTCCCTTGCGAAAATCCCTGGCTGAACCAACGGACGAGACGGTACGGGACTCGCTGTTACGTTGATTAATGAATGGTCTCATCCAGAGAGACACTACGTCCCGAACCATCTCGGTGAATGAACGACGATAAAAATGGAGTGGCAATTAATATCGGTCAGTCCTGATGAAACCAGCGAACGTACCAACCACGTGCGGTGGCCGGAAGATGGATGTATCTGTTTTATGAACATAGCTAGATACGTATATGTTTCCATCATTGAACGGTGTATTAGTGAAGCGCAGTGGAATCATCTGTTTGAAGCAATACAAAAAAAAACAGGCACAGGCAAACAAAGGTCCAACGTTTTGCAGTCCTTTACTTCGATCCTGCTAAAATCCCCACCACTAGGATCTTTTGTTTTTGAAGTTCGAAAATGTCTTGCACAAAATAGCGAAATCATGGCTGTGGAGCCCGGAGAGAAGAGTTGGGAAGCGCTCGCGCGAGGTATCCCTCGACCGAGCTTCGGGAATCCAGGAGAAAGATATCCCTGCGCAGCGGCCTCCGCTCCGTCGATAGATAACTCTCCATCCTATCCATTCCCCATCCAACTTTCGCATTTCTCTTAAAAGTTGTTCAGCGTGAGGGATAAAGAGAGAGGGAGAGGAGAGGCAGGCTGCAGTACGGCTGGCGTAGCAATGTCGGAATCGCGGATCTACCAACCATGCCAGTAGCAGTGAGACAGTGCTATCCCAAGGACTCGAAGGGATGAGGAAAACTTTCTTCCCACCATCTCTCACGAATTGACAAGCAACACATCACATAGGCGTACCTTGGTTCGGACATACTTATACGTACGTGTCGTATACACTTGCCTGCTTTTCACGCTATATAGCAAAGGATCTTGACCATTTTCCCCACACTGACTATGACTTCAATACTCTGACTCCGACGGTTGTCAGCCACGCGAGAACGGGAAGAGGTGACGGGTTGGAAGTAAGGGAGCACCGAGTACTCGTATTAATGGAGTATGCTCGACGCCATTGTCTGCGCGGTTCCCGTGATGCAGTGCGGCATTCACGTCTACGCGTTTTCCCGCAGTTCCCATCGCACCCTTTCACCCTTCATCAAGCCTGCATCAGGGAATTGCTCACTGCCGCCTGACGTGTTTCATCGCTTGCGTCCAATCTTTAGAAAATTGTGAAATGCCGCAGTTTTCGTATACATCGTGAGAAATAGCGAAGGGCAAATTGTGCTTTTTTGAATGATCCAACAATGTGACGCATCACTGGACCTGGTCGTACCAACGATGTAACGGAAATCTATATATACTCTCTTGATCCATTCTTAATGATATCACTGGTTAAGTTTCCAAAAACCGATGGTATTCTTCCTTGCCCTACGAAGTTTTAGGGTATTTCAAGGCAATAGTGCCTTTGTTATGGACTACTCTGAACGATTCGGCTTTCACTCTTATGAAGTATTTTTAGAGTGAGTAGTCCTGCCATTTTTTCAGCGATTCCCTTCTTTTTTATTACTGTTAGAGTCGACTTCCGGCTGGAGTTGCTTGTGCATTCTGTGTGCCGGTTTAAAAAATTACAATTGGAAAATTCGTGGTTTTGATTTTGTTGTTCTTAGAGTAGTGTAGAGAAGAGTTCGAAAGCAGCTGATACGATTAATGCCAAACTGGCGTCCACCACTTTTCCAGTGAGTCTCTATCTTGCGCGAACCACAAAATAAAATGCCAACAGGTTTGGGAGCATCGATCGCGATGCCCGCTGAAAGAAGTTGAAACGAACGTGGCGAGCACGTCGGGAGGATCACGTTCGTATGTGAATTTGTTGTGCGGAGATCCCTCACGTGGTTTGAGTAGGTTTTTTTTCCGCGAGACTCAGATCTCAGAGGAGGCGAGGGAGAGTAGCCGGGCAAAATCGCTCAAGGCGGACCCATCGCGCGGATTCACCGATGGAAACCGTGCCAAAGGGTGTGGATCGCAAAACGTGCCGGACTCCGAAGTATAACACGAGTGTATACGCGACCCTTGGGTATCGTGTATATAGATCGGTTCGGTGGTCTAGGCGCCCCGTTGGCCACGGCAAAGTCGCAAAGCTCATTAATATTCGCAACGCGACACGGTCGCTTTTTCGCCGCGTTGTTTCACCACCGGCAAAGAGATACGGTTACCCATGGGAATTATTGTATCCTCTTGCTTCAACCTCCTTTTATTCGTAAATGTACATCGGAGCTGGAACGTTACTAGGAACTATAATGGTATCGCGGATGCCACGTAACCGTATGCTACGATAGTTATAACGCCAAGAGGTTTCTTCCCGAGCTTCTTGGCCAAGTCCAGAATAGCGAGAGATGGGACTGGTGCGTTTGGAACCGAAGCGACCAGTCTCACCATTGTGTATGCACCGTTCGCTGAAAAGCTTCGAGTATAGATTCCCTACAGCTTCCTGTTTGAATAGCACTACAGCTATACGACTCTCAACTGTACGAGTTGGCAACTACCCCCATTGCGCGCGTGCTAGCCTGTATTAAGCCAGCCCAAGAGAGAACTCTGCATGCCGATGAGCTTAATATACCTTACTTTGTCATAGCCGGTGGAGGGTAGAAGCTCGCCATGAAGGAACCAACGCAAGAACACCCTATCGCCGAGTCTCGATTGTGCCACTCGAGAAACTAGAGATACATCTGCGTATATCCTCATTGTTCGCACTCAATTATTTTTTTATCTCCGCACTCGTCGGTATTCATTCTCATTTGTGAGCAGACAGAATTGCCTTATTTCTGCGCGTCTCATTTTCCTCCCTTTTTTATATTAAATCTCTACTTCAAGACATTGAGTAGAGATTTCAAGACATTGAATGTACCCTGAGCAACGCGAATATTGACTGATTCTTTCGGAGTCGTAAATTCCTAACCGCATGCATACGACCACGGTTACCGGGTACGTCATACTTTAAATTATTGAAGTGCAACCGTATTGATAATTAATTGAAAGGACACTGCTGTTAGAAAATATTGATTTTAATGTGAACAAATACATAATACAGCTCTGATGTAACAATTTTAACATGAATAATTAAACACAAAATTTTATTAGAGATTAAATGATATTTTTGATTATATCGGTTGACGATGGGTTCGATTAAAGTTTGTAACTTGATCGCTTAGATGGTTAGTGACGACTTGTCTGTTTGAATGTTGACAACTAACTGTTTTTCTCGATGATCGAAGTATCGCGTCCACTGCTAGAAGTAGCTCATTAGGAACATTGATACCCTCTTAATTTCTATTGGGTGGAAACATTTGCAACTTTCTTGTAGGCGAGTCCTTTTGCGACCAATCACGAGAGAAGACTTACAAAAGACTTGCAGTTTCATGAAAATCCTTTTCAATTCCGAAATGTCACAAAACTGCAATTGACGGGAATTCTTTGATGGTGATGACGAAATGCGTACAAAAAATACTCGAGACATTTGATTGCCAAATGCGCCTTCCCAGGATCTGCCCACCGTTGTGCTGGTCAAGAGCCCTTAGACCCTTTTTTATGGTTGTCAGGTAAAAGGAAAATCCGTCGACCGGATAGTAAGCGGAGGAGTTACGCTGGTAAACTCGCATCTTAATAATATTATTTAATATACAAATATTTGTCGGATAGTTAATTATACGTTGCGTGATGCGATACGCAACAGTAAATACGTACAAAGATTTTGTCAGATTCACCCATACTGTCACGATGAAAAGTTGCGGATCATCCGATACGTCCATGTCCTCTGAACCAACATAGATTCAAAAGGTGTGCTGTTAAAGCTTGCTTACCTGAAACAGAAAGAGAAAAAACAAATGAAATAAACATGGCGTGTTTAATAGAGTAGATAGTTCAAATATACACAAAGTTAAAGCACAATAATGACAACCTCAATCTTGCAAAGTGTGAAAACCGAATGGTCATAAAAAGTTCGGAAATCGTAAAATAAGCACTCTCACGGATAAGAACTCCCTCATTTTCATTTCTCGTAATCTTCAATTTTCTCGGGGATTTTCACGCGAGACGCACGATCGTCGTGCGTGCAAAATGATAATCTCCCGAAGTAAAGTGGTTCTTCGTTGAGTGGCTTGGCTATAGGACAGTCATAGGAAAACTATAGGGGGGTGTTGTTCTCCGCGGGTGTACCGGTAGTTTATTGTAATTATACTCATTGTCCCTCTGGTGTAGCCGAGCCCCACTACACAACCATAATAATAACAATACGAAAGCATGACACGCACGCACGCTCTTTGGCACGCAACTTGCCCGGCCATACGCGTCTCGCCTTCGCCAACGATGCACCCAAACCCGTAGTTTCTGCATTCGCGTATTCATAAATACACGTCGTGTATACTGGTATAGACGTACACCAAACTAATGTCGTTGATTCTAGAATTGTGCGGTTTCCACTCCTACCACTCCCTCTTCCTATTGTTCTTTTTACCTTGCCCAACGACTGCAAAACTCCGCACATCAATTTCGCGTCATTATACAATAACCTAGTGCACGTAAAGTTGGAGTTCTACAGCCCACATACGTCAATTCAACCGAGTAATACGTGTGCCATGTACCAACCACATTCGCAATCACTTCTCTCCCTCTCAGTCCCTCTCTTCGCTTTCTCCTACTTCCATTTCATTACCGCCTAAAGAATGAAATATTGCGAATTGATAAATATCTTTACGGACAATTCTGAGTTCTCGACTCGGTTTGCATGAAACGGAAAGTACACCCTCTCGGTAGGAAATTACACGCAGTTTTCTTTCTCAAAAGTTTCTTTGTAACCATTGGGTACGAATCACGAAAATTCAGTAAGTCAAATGGTCATGGCGTTCGGAATGGGGTGCCTTATCAACCCACTCAGTAACGAAGTTGACGTTTTTTTTTTAGCATGTAGTAATTATCGTTAATGAACATTAGGGAGCTGTCACTCACACGAGACTTCTTGAAGCTCTATTGAAAAAGCACCAACATTTTTTGTAGCGAACTGTAAGATAATTGAGACCTAGCTTCATTGGGTGAATCTACCCTACTATTCTCTATAATCTTCTGTATATTACGGTAACTGATTCGAAATATTTTTATCAGCCTCAAAGTTTCTACTTTTTTTTCTTACCCTGTACGCAGAAATGACATTGCCGGACATTGCCAACGTAATATCGAGCAGACGGTAAATTTAATGGACAATTCACTGCAGTACGTACAACCACCCCCGTGCTTAATGTATTTTTTTTTTCTTTCGGTACACATTACCATTGTCGACGGGAGGGTAAACGGTAACACGACAATGTATGTTATCGATCCCACGGTAACTCAGCTAGCAATAGTTGCAATGACAATATGGCGCTTTTTCCACGCTCGCACGCACACACGATGGAACTTGGATTGCGAAAGTTCTCGACTGCGAGCGATTCTACATTTCCAATAGGGTAGTCGCAAATATTTATGAATATTTAACTCTTCGGGCGAGACTCGTTGTTACGAGTATAACATCGCATGAAATACAACTATGTACGTGGACGTCCAAATCCGCATCAATGTATCAAATTTCATATATTTTGTATTTTGTATTTGCCTATGATGTGCAATTAAGCCAAATATCCGTTACGTGAAAAAAAAAAAAACGGTTCTTCTCGTGTGTGCGTATACGCGTGTTTGTGGAAGGGCGAACGTGTCGAGCTTTAATAAAAAGCTATGTAACAGCTTCACGTGAAAACAGAGGGAGCCCGTGACTTAATATGAATTTATGATGGTTTTTAATGCGCCCTCGTTGTTACCAGCTGTATGATTGTGCAGCACTGATACAAGCCGATGGCCGAAGCCGAGAACGGCCCTTCGGCCCTTTCACAGTCGCGCACTCTGCAAACACGCTCTGGTACACGCTTCCCCTACTGTCAAACGTTCTTTCATCCTCCCGCTTGACAGTGCGACAAATGTGAATTTCGGGACTCGATTTCAACGATGATCAAAAAAAAAAAAAAAAGTGGACGCGAAACGTGCTGGCTCATACGGTACGTCTGGCCATCGGTAAATTTCAGCCGGCTGTCGTGCCACGTCCGGTCACCGCTTTCACCGATTTGTAACTCTATGTACATACATCGCCGACCATTTTGTACGTTAGCATAATTGGCGCAAGAAATTTCATCGGGGCTTTTATTGGCGTGTGCAACGGAAAAAAAATGGTATACCCGTGCTGTCCGGGTGAACTCCGAAACGAATTCTCGTGGCTCGTCCTACGCTCGACGTGTTTTTTGGTGGTGGTTGTTTTGTTTACTTTACAATCACTGTTCGTGCAATAAAAAAAAAAGGTTAAAAAAGTGCAGAAAAGCAGCTATTCGCACGCAATGCCCTCAAGAAATCGGATTGAATACATTGGCGATAATAATCTCACGCGCGTTAACGCCCATGAGACTATAATTTAACTGCGGTAATGAAAGCTAGAAACTGTCAGTTTGCACGTTAGGCTTGTCATAATTATTACTGAATTGGCGCAATACACGATGCCAATCCATGGTAAAAAGCACGCACTATCATTTTCTTCCCATTCTACGCTCGATTCGCACCACCCACGTAATTCCCCCATAATTCCTCTTTCCCAAAATAAAATACAGAATTGGACGAATAGTTTACTGATTTTTTTATTTTTATTAGAAAATGGCACTCTATGTTCATCCCGGCAAAACAGAAAAACTGATGGTCGCGAATGAAAGCTATCTATCTTTCTCTCCACGTGCTCATCCCGCAATCGACATTTTGATAGGATTTGAACCAACCGATCGTTCACCAGAATCCAAAGTGTTAATGCGAATTCCGATCCTTCAAGCGATACAGAAATGGCTGCAGTCCGTTTGGGATCATTATCCCCCTGCAATATCCACGATTACCAGGTAATGGCTCTACGATTACAAAGCGGTTACAACTATACATGAATGGATAATGCACAAGCTTAATGATCCTGAATATCGCAACCATCCAAACCGCCCCCTCGAGCGTTAAAAACGGTACACGCGAACGTCGGATTGGATTGCCTAATCGCTCGACGCCAATCCAACTCCGGAAAGCATGATTCATTGTGATCTAGAAGTGCCATGAAAAATGGATATTTTCATAAAATATGTCCATTAGAGCAAATCGCACAATGAGTCTTCGTTCAGATGCACTTTACAGCGATCAGCAATTGGACAATATAGTCGATATACGATTCTCGTAGTGGAATCTCGATTTGTCCGAGCTATTGTGAACTACGCCTACCTTGGATAATCAAACGCTTGGATTTTACGGACTTGTAGAATACTTTCAAATAAAATCACTTTTTAACCAAATTATTTTATCCTTGGGATCGATCTTGACGCCGATGCGCGGATAATATCTTTGACTTGGGATCCCCGATTCAAGACCCTTATGCCTCATGCAAGGTTAAACCGTCCCCATACAAAATCTTCGCAATGGACAAACGCGCGGTTAATCGCGATGTCCATTAAAGGGAGCTTGGAAAATCCGCGTTCCAACTGTATTTAAAATGACTCAAAAGCTGTGTTTTTGTTTAATTGAAGCATATTTTTGTCGAGAGCAATGCGAGCCTTTTGCCTAACGGACTACGCAACTACACAACCGCGTTTGTGATTTTCGATCAGAATCCCATTTAACGAGAGCAAAAAGAGATTAAATTCATTCGGCAAATTTGTTTTTTTACTTTTCCCCGTTGATATTCGTCGTTAAAGCGTTGCTCACCGTTGCGCGGTTAATTCCATTTTCGACTAAGCCGTATTCTTTTTATCTTTCGTATCATAGGCTGGCACGCATACGCACCTGCATCCCCAACACGTATTCACAGGGAAGACATCCTGCAATTTCGTTCCTATCCGTGCCACCCCGCTCTCTTAATTATTTCGTCTGTCTGTCCGTCTCTCTCTATCTCTCTTGGTTCCCGAGGGCGCTCGCGGTAAAGAATGCTAAGCAGTTTCATTATTCGCCGGCTGATTCCCATTAGACCGCCGCGCCGCCGGTTTTTCTCCCGGTTTCATTATCCGCTGTGGACAGAATGTAAATGAGCTCTCCCACTGTTGGGCGGGGTTGGTTCTCCCACGAACCGAGGAAAATATTCGGCCGACCGGGATATGTACCAGGCCGAATTTTAACCGGGAGAGGAATAGAGGAGAGATTCTGGGAAAGGGAAAACGAGAGAGAGAGATAGGCGTGGAAGGGAGGTAAAGGGAGTTTGCTGTTCTCTCACAGAGAAACGAAGAGCCAGTTCCCATCAAAGTTCTGTGTGGTACACTCAAACCCAACGGTAGAAAAATCCTTCTCATCCCTTTTCTCCACTCAATGCACATCAACCCTCTTCAGTGAAGTCCTCGCGATATTCTCACACCCTGCATAGCGCGGGCACGGTATATAACCGAGAAATTCGATACGATTTTCCCGAGATACGGAAATTGAACGGGAATGAAGGGGCTGGTAGGAGGGAAAAAGCGAAAAACAATTTACGTACTCTGCAGAGATAGTTCGTTACGTGTATATAAATATACGATGCACCGCCTCTGCGACATCCGATGTTACCATGGAATATATGCTTAAGCGGTGGAACCAAAACCCCACTAGAGTTCGGCGAAAAGTGGTGAGTAAATACGATTCGAACTCCCTCTCTCTCTCTCAGTTTCTCTCCCATCCCCACTCCTCTTCGCTCCCAGTCTTTTAAGCACTTCTGGCACAGAGGGGTCCCAACGCCATCACCAGGAAACCGCCGGCGGGTAGTGCTATTCGAACGACGAATCGAGGGTGTTTAACGTTGCATCTCGGTCGATTTTTCAAGCGAATCGAGGGTAGTGGAGAGCAGGCATACTACCGGGTTTTTGCTTCGGTGACGGTGGAATCGCGTGTGATGTCGCTTGGTGAGCCTCCGGGAAACCGATGGCTCCAGGGAACGGTAGCAATTTTATTAGCTTCTCCAATTGACTTTATATTAAATTTAGAGGTTTCCCGGGGGAGTGGCGGCAGCCCGGTAGCTCTTCGCGTCACACATACACCCTCGTCCTACTACACAACCAGCCACCGCTCTCCTCAACCTCTCTGCCTACCTACGTGTACGAATATAGCATACAGCGGGAGCTTCGCGGCACTACCAGTTTTCCTTCGCGTCCGCGCTTCTTCCTCATCTTCGACTTGCGAGGCGAGGAGCCAACGAGGGAAGTAGAGAAAGAGGAAGGATACCCCGGAGAAATGGTGCGACGTGTTGAGCACACCTCACGTAGACTAGCTTGCAAACCCCCGACGCGTCTTTCCGCTCTCTCTACCTTCCTCGAATTCACCATCCTCTTGCACTCGAGTGAGCGTCGTATATCAACCTCAACTCCCACCCTTTCAAATAACCCGGTAATCAAAGGTCAAATCACATCTTCCGCCTATCAGGGACCCACTATTACCATCTAGATTGCATTCATCAACAAAACTCCACCAAAACGCAGAGAACACCTTCGAACTGCCGGATGTCAAACTGGAAAAAAAACTGTCAAAAGTTCTGCAGGAACGATCCGATAAATCATTGTAATCGGCGAGATTCCAATCAATCACGATCGGGGCTATCATCTCGGTCGCGACTATCCGTCTTGTTTTCTGTCAGAGCTTTCTCGCCGAAACTATTCATAGACGCACACTCACACACACACGGAGACGATGGAATACGTAAGGTCGACTCTGTAGAAATAAGGAGTGCACTGCTGATGGAAGCGAAAAGAAAAGTAGAAGAGGCCCTGAAAAGAAAGTAGGGAGGAAAAAAAAAAGAAAAGCGATCGCAGAAAACTTCGAGGACTCGCGCGCCCGGCCTGCGAAAAGTTTTCCTCGTTATCCCGCGACTCAAGACGAGTGGCCTGGCGCGCATCAAGTATTTCTAGTAATTAAAAACTTCCAGGGAGGCGTCGAAATCCTGCCGGGCTCCGATGAAAAGCGTTTCCTCCCACGTGTATGTGCGTACACGTTTGTCTACATCGATATATAACTATATTTCATCGTGAATAGTTCTCTATATTTCCATGGCTTCAGCCTTCATCTCGTCGTACGTACTTGCTCGGTTCATTTGCGAGGTTTAACGAGAACCTTCGTCGTGTTCGAGTTTTTGGCCCACCTTTTACCTCGCGCGACCCTGTACATTTGTAGAATCGGACTTTTCCAGATATATGTATGAGGGTGTGTGTGTGTAATGGAAGAGTTTACCGATGCTGTACATCGATGAGAGCAAAAAAGAGCCATGCCTCTTTTCGAACTCCATATTTTGCCAATCCTAAAATTTCGCTTGTAAGAAATCCTTACGAAAATCCGCGAATTACGTTCTCCAGTAAAATCCTTCGCGTGTTACGATAGGTAGGTTTGTCATTTGGTAGATCTCCGTTGGACCGAGATAGGAATGAAAAGATAACAAAACTTTTTACAAAAGCTTGTTGAACGAAACGAAAATGATTCGTCCAATTCGCTGCCGGAGATTTCAACATCGGACTTTGTTTCGTGCTTTTTCAACTTCACGGTGAGCTTGCATCGCGAAGCGACGGTTTCAGGTGTGCTGTACTATACGTGAGTGCGAATGTGGCTTCTCGCTGCTATTAGAATGTATTATGCATACGAAATGGCGGAGTTTTCATGAAATCACTGGAGCACAAGGGTAGAGGCCCGGACGATGGTGATACGGAACGCAGTGTCCGCTCTCTTTCGCTTTCCACCATCCCGGATGAAGGAGTTTTGCGGTGCCGAGGTGGAAAACTGCCAACCCGACTCTTTCTCTTCCTCACTGGATGGCTGATGTTTTGAAGGCTGAATTCCGTTCCATTTCAACGGCCAATAATTCAACCCCATTCTTTGGTTACTGGCTTGAGTATAGGTCTATTCTTCCCGTACGGTTCAACGATCGCTATCTAAAAATGACATTGTGTTTTTTGTCAATTTTATTGGTAATACGAAAAAAAGATGAATAAAAAAAAACTTGCTAGTTTGATCATCGTTAATCATTTGAAATAGGTTATACGTGCATCTTCGCAAACGTTCCAGCAAACGGGCACATTGAAGCAGGAGGATCGTCGCGTTCCACGGAAATCATGACGCAAGCTCGCCAGTATCGGTGGCAATTCGTTCTCTTCTTTAAGCCGAGACTCTTCCTTGATCCCTTTTGGTTGGAGGAAATGATCCTCCGATAAGTGGAAACCGTCAACGAGATACAACCTGGTTAGAAAAAAGCTCGGAACGAAGTATGGAGCAAAAGGATAACTACGCGAAGAATATATATTCTCAGGAATGCTGCCCTTTTCAGAACGGGCGCTGATATCACTGAATTTAAGTAGGAACGATTCTGCAGCGTTTTCCTTTACGCCTGGCACTGATTTAAAGCTTTTTTATTGCGAAAAAATTCAACTATTCGTGGAACATCTATAAAACCCCCTTTATTTTTTGCTCCCCTTCATATCGACCATACGGGAGCCGGGGTGTTATTCAAAGGCTGCAGGAACTGGATATAAAGATTGTACGTGGGTTTTTAAATATTTTTTTGATGTGGCTCAAAAAATTACAACGATATTTTCGAAAATTAAGAATTAATCAAGACCGTGGAGTGAGTAAGCAGATAATCGTATCGAAATCAAATATACGATATTACGCGTGATAATCCTGTACATTTCTGAATCTAACTTGAGGCCACTGTCTTTTCTTAGTTGTCTGTTTGCTCTCTCCGTCACCGTCTCTGAGAATTGAGCAGTGGTAGACGGATAGGAAGGATTTATGCAGATCACAAACGTTAGGGGTTGCATCCGGCTATAGTGATTCCACAATCGTGAGAAATTTTGGCATGGACGATAAGAAAAACGATAATATGGGTAGGAGCAGAAGGTTCGAGACGTCGGTTGAGTCACGGAGAAGAATAGGTAACCGGTAATTGTAGGTTGGCAGAGGTTCAATGTAGGTAAATAGAGGGTCGTAGAGCCGCAGGACCCAAACGACACCGCCCCGAGCTTGTAGAAACACCACGACTGGGGATAGTACCTACACCCATTTCCTGTCGCACTCTCACTACTATAACGGAAACTCGACAGGTTTCAGAGATCGTACCCCGCAGCGGCAACGCGGGCTTCTTCTCTACTCTTTTTTACCGTACGGTTATCCTTGATGGTTGGGCCGAGCTTTCCGTTGTTCTGCTGGTTTCCTTCAGATCGTGGACAGAGTCCCCATTCCTAGGGTGCGCAGCCTATACCGCTTCTCCGTTTTCCCTCTTTGGTAAAGGGCCAAGAAACCCCAATCTGCCCAGCAAGTTACTCCTTAAGCTCGTTCCAGATGGACCGAGCCCAACTCCCCGACCAATCCAGCGACGCTACCGTGCACACAACTCTTTCTCTTCGAATCTCAGCCTCTTTTCCTCTTTCACAGACTCTAGGCACCTCTTGATAGTCGACCCCCTTTTATTCTTCCACCCACCTTCCGGCTGCGAACCACCGCAGTGCGTTTTCCGGACCGATCGTTCTGACGAAACTGCCAAAAGCAGGCACTCGGCAAAGGTATTCCAAGCCGGTTACACCGAACGTTCATACTTGGACTTGACACTAGATTGATGACGTTCCTCGTACATTTTCTTTAATTAATTAATTAATTATTTTTTTCGGTTTACTTGTATCAATAAAAAAGTTCATTTCAAGTATCAAGGATGCACGCTCCTGTATACCAGCGTCAAAGTTTTTGCCTCTGTATGATAATCTTTTTGCAGCTCGGAGAAAGATTTTACCCCTGGATGATCATCCCTTTCGCAGGTAGAAGGAGAACGCAGTAAGGTTAACGCTATCGTATGCAATTTATAAGCCCTAGCAGCATCTCACGTTTTATCTGTGTACGAACACGGTTACACACATACACGTAAGGTATCATTGCTAGCGGTGGCCTGACGTCGCATACAACACTAGAGTGCACCAGCAGCCCACTACAGTGTAGGACGGAGGTAGCTGCGGCCGAGCTTGCCGCCCCATTTCGCGGTCCAGTGACGCCCAGGAATTTGCCAATTGGATTTTCTCTACCCTATACCCATCCTACTTGCTCTGTTCTCCTCCATCTCCGATATCTCTTTTCCTCTATCCCTTTCTCCCCCCCCCCCCACCCGCCCTCCATCTCTCTCGTTCTTCCTCGCTTCACTCGACAAGGGTTGCGATCCCTGTGCCGTACTATTAGATAGTGCAGAAAGCGAGAGGCTTCTCGTGTTCCTTGCGCGACCGTGAACGGCTGGTATAGTGCACCCTCATAGTGGATATCGTAGGCTCGGATCCTGTCGGCATGGCATCGAAACGATTTTGTAATTCTATCGACCGTGAAGAATGCGAAATTCGTAACGTGGTGACTTTCCCATCATACAGCCAGCAGATTCTGGTAAAGATACTCCAAGCGATATAGTAAGAAGAGTAAAAGAAAGAAAAAGAAAATTGTAACGAAAAACTCTGCGCTTACGAAAGAATTTCCCAGGTTGATTATTGCGACTGACGCGCGGCCTCATTTCGTAGAGTCGTTGGTACAAATGGATAGACGGCGGGTGTGTATGCGGAAACGTATACAAGGAGCAGATCTCATCTCGGTTCGTTTCTCAATTTCGATATCGAATCGAGCCCGAAGGAAAATTTCGTGCGGTGCCAGTAGAAAAACTCGATATCGTAAACTATTCCACTTGCTACCCTTCGGATAACTCTATTTCGCGCGCGCGCGAGGACACACACAGGCGCACATCCACATGCGCGCTATGGAGCCGGTCTCCAAAATTGAACAATTTAAGCAGCACCACCGCTTATACCCCGCAACCTAATTTCCATCCAAGAATCTTTACTAGCGCCATGCTGCGAAGCGCAATCATACACTGGAATGAAACGACTGTATATCAAACATTGGATTTAGAAAGTAAGGATCGCCATTTTAGCCTCCTTCGCACATAAAAAACGTTATTACGAGACCAAACGTTATCACCAAAATAGGAAAGCCAATATCATTGTAACGAGTGGAACGCTGAAATTAAGAGGGTTGGGATAAGCGCGGAGAATGAAAGGAAAAAAAGTCGAAAAATCTGCCAACCGAACATTCCAAACATTCTAAATTCCAAACTCCAAAGAGGGACGCTGTTAGGTCGTGGTAGCCATCAATCGTTCCATCAGCCCCGTCAATGACGTACACGTTCATCTCTTCTAGGTATCAAAGAATCTTCCTAAGCGGTATTCAAGTCTTTCGTAGATGGCAACCCAACGAATATGTTGCATCCAGGTTGTCCCGTGAAAAGCACGCGACCGGCACGATGTTTCAACGTAACGGCGCGTACGTATAGAAAGCTCAGGATAGTTCCACGCACAGGAGCTTGATCTGGTGGTATCGAGAATAATAGGGGACGAGCCTGTTGGTTGTCGGTGCTGCGGGTAGTCCCATCGTCGGTATACCCCGTGCACCTCGGTGCACCCGATCGCACTGGATAAAATACTGGATTCAAACCAGGTAGGTTTGCAAACACCCGCGCGTATATTGCCGAGTAACTCGATGCGGGACCGCATCGCACGGACTAGGAAGGAAGGAGTGGGCAACGACGCCCTTTGCCGCAAACCCCCGGCACACACAGCTCGTAATCACGAATAGTCGGCATACCGATCGTGCAACTAGGTTTATCTAGTCGCGTACGAGAGCGGGATACAGGTTCTGCAGACACACACAAATATATATATATATATACATATACATATAATTTGTACATATATATACACGTACACGTACTGTGTGTTGTAAGTCTGCTCGACTATGTATACACGTATATACGCACAGCGAATGTGTTCGATGCATCGCACGTTCCAGAATTATCGAGAGTACTCGCCGACTACGGTAAATTACAGCACGCGATACGTACGGTCGCACACCTGTGCATGTATGCGTGTGTGTGTGAGTGTGTATGTTACGTGGAGGGTAAATAGATATAGGATGCAGTGGCCTAGTGCGAGGGCTGCGATTCCTCGTAGAGAACGAGCCGCCGAGTCGATATCGTTGGGCAGGCAGTAAGGGAGCACGTACCTTGGCTCCTAAGCGATCGTCCACCCGACCACGCGCACCATCCTCAAAGCTTCGGCTCGTAGATACGAGCATAGAAGTACGGCACAGAGGGGTAGGGCCGAGGGTTCAACGCGTTCAAGGATCGTTCGGATACCTTCTCGTACCAATCGTGGTACTATACAAATGTATTATACGCTGCGAGTGCCCGGTATGACCGAGGCAAAAAGGGGCTACGTGGATTTGGTCAAATACCTGGTACACAGGCGTATGCGTGTGTACGAGTATACATAATATGTATATGCAAGAGTCTTTCTTCCGCTGGTAGCTACGGAGCTTCCGTCCTGTGAGTGGCTCACTGATGGCCTTTGTTTAGGCCGTCGGGCAATGAATTATTAGCGATAAGCTAACGGCAAGCAAAAGCCAAAGTGCAGAAGGGAGAGGGAGAGAAAGAGAGAGAGAAAACGCTTGGAAAATGCCAGGCACAAAGAATAGAAGGTAAGAGCTTTAAATAATGCGATGCCTTTTGTAGGGTTCCGCACGAGCCAACAGTTCGAGCCTTCGTGTGGACCCGGATCCCCCTTGCGCCGAAAGCCCGAGTATATTATACCGAAACGGGGCGGACCTACACTATCTAGTTCAGAGCTAAAGGCCACTTTCTCGTAGCCCGCCAGAAACGTTGTAGGCAATGCTCGGCTTCTGCGCCTGCCGCTGGTTGGAAGGATACGAATAAGGGCGAGAGAGAGAGACGGCGGGCTGAAACAGCGGGCGTGTACTCCGCCACATGAGACTCTAGGCTTTTTCCGTCTTTCAAAATATGAGGTCATCCTTTACGGTTATTTACTGCTTGAAAATATTTTTTACCCTCTGGTCCTGCCTCACGCTTCCGCGTAACTTTAACACCCCCCCCCCCTAACCCCCCGGGCACCCGGCGGCAGATCGTTATACACGAGACCACGCGGACCTAGTTTTCTGACCCATAAAGATTATTACAACACCTGACTGGAATAAGAGGTGCCCTTTATTCTCAGTTTCTAGCGTCATGTTCACGATCAGATGAGTAAAAAGGACAATATTGGGCATTGAGAGCTAGTAGTAATAAATAATATAACTATTATGTACAAAAATTCATGTTCTCGAAGTTTGTGTCATTAGGATCCAATGGAAGTAAACCGAAATAGTCGTAAAAATAAATAATACGAAACGAGGAGTTTTCGTTGCCTTCAACGATGCAAACTTCGACGCCATGAAAATGAAGCTTTCATTTACAAAAATGCGTGACCATGTTGAAAATATAGTATCGAAGTTGCGTAAAGTTGGAAATTTTGTATCGTTCTGTGTGAAATATTGCATCGTTCGTTCTGGCCCTTGTTATGGATGATGCATAGGTGCGCATCGTTCGAGCCACATGTCGCTCTCTATCCTGGACAGCCGAGCCGCCAGAAGAAATTTCTCGGAGTGGACAATTCGAGAATTGGGTGACCATTGGTACGTGGCATACGAGGTTCAGACGGTAACTCGATCTTCGTTCCGGCAATACTTTTGTGACACGACAGACTAGTGGGAGGCCTAGATCCCGACGAAAGTTTTCCTGAGTGATCGATTCACACGGGCGATCTAACCTGTGAAGAAGGCGGCGCTATATCCAATGCTGTGCTACGTACGTGTCGGTAACTTTGAAGGCACTCAATTCAGTAAAGCCAAGTTATCGGACGTATCGATTTTCAGAGATTTCGTGGACTTTTTCTCGTTTCCCCTTTGGGGAATCCGGTTTCGCGAAGAGCGATCAGCTGAGGGGCCGCTTCTTTCGCAGGGGCAAATTCGCGCTTGGCCGAGCACACTGCGCGATAAATAAACATAAACTTTCCCGTGCGATTTAAACTCTCGGCCACCATCCCTATTTATTTAAGGCTCTTATTCTCACAAAAGAGGATGAGCCCTTCCTGGGGAAGCGGCGGGTACAGAGGTATTTATAGTATTCGGATTATTCCATAATCCGACCGAGCGGGACCCGAGAAGAAGGGTGAGTGCTGCAAAAGGCGAGCTTCTGGTGTTTACCAATATCCTCTTACTCTTTTCCTCTCTCTTTTTCCCCTCACCGTTCGGTCTTTCGATATCCCACAGCAAGAATCTTTTTCGCAGCAACAGCCCCCCACGAACTCTTTCTCCGTCTTGCCACCGGCCAAACTTCGATATATCCCTCCAGCAATCCCTTTCCTCATTCACCCCAAGTCTCAGCCACCCAGAGATCAGCATTTTATGCTCGTTCATCGAGGGCTCTCCACCGGAATTTATGTCTTTTTAAAAACACGATATTCATCCAGCCCACCCCCATTTACGTTTCACCGTTTTACCACGTAACTCTCGTATAATTTTTTTCGCTTTCTCTTTTTTTCTTTTTGCAATGAGTTCTCTGAAGCACTCCAGCTGAGACTGTATCGCGTTTGAACCCTTCAACGGATTTTCCTTATCCCCCTTCGCAAATCCACCGGACGACACACTCAACCGGTTTTATTGTCTCCGAAGAAGTATTCCACTCTTGGTACTCTCGCGTTTCGAGCTACCACGGGATGCAGCGAGCGCATTCTTTGTTCGTCGAGCGCGTGGGAGCTTTTTACGTCAGTCACGCGAAAGGAATCGCGGGAGGCGTAGGCAGGAAGGCGCAAAAAGTGCCGGTACTCGACATTCCGACAGCGCCAGCCTTACAGAAATGTGAACCGATCTCTCCGCCCAGACGTTCGAAGAGCGCCGAGCATTTCAACGTCGACCCCATCACTGAGCAGAAGGAATTTTCGCTAGCTTATCTTCAGCATCCACCTATATTACAATGCGCTATATCTATGTCTGTGGGTATGCGCGCGCCCTTTTCACCCTGTTATTTCGAGACCCATAATAATACGACTTGAGGCCCACGAAAGCCCCAATAAACGGAATGAAAATACTGACTGAGAACGAAGCTTTGGATGTCGTGACGCATAGTGTGTCATTATTAATATTGGTCTAGACAATTAGGAACAAACGTACTTTCTTCCGTAACTACGGGAGAATTATATAGTTGGTATGAGAAATTAGTAATATTTTTATTAACATTTTAGTAACCTTTTATTCTCTTTTTTTTTCAAATGGAAATTAAGCTCGTAGTGATCAAACACGATGCTTCGGAACTTTCGATTTTTGGAAATGTTTATCGAACTGCTCTGACAGAATTGTATAAAAACAGACTCGATTTCTGCCGAACGGATGAACGATTCATAATGAATTATCGGTTTCGAAATTTCATTGTAATTTTCTACGCTAGACAATACACCTCCCCTTTTGAATATGGAAAACTCTTTAAGGCCTCAATACAAATTGGTCCATCGTCTTTAATAATTATCCGATCGCTTTTCTTTTTCCGGTGAACTGAGTATGAGCATAAATTAATTTACATCGTGAGGTGTTTTTTCGTAAGCCTAATAGGCGACGTTTAATGACTGTGAAATACATTCCCGAAATTCATGCTAAGTAAATTTACGATGTACGAGCTTAAAAATCTGGTGTTCAACGCGAATGAGTGGGGAATAAATGGAAAGCTCTACAGTAATGTACAAATGTACTCAGCTTGGCAATATCGAGGATCGGGTGTTCGCCAGGAATTGATGAAATCGCTTACGTACGAGTGTACACACGACATGGCTGGAGAGGGTTTTATTTTTTCGTTCTCCTGTACGAAAGAACCCCCGGCAACGTAATAATCTCGATAGGCGATACGTACAATTGGTCGTGGGTAAATAAGACACTGTCACGATATAAGATCGTAGCCCATACACATTCACGAGCTCGCTGTAACGTTTTCGTGTCGTATTGCACGAGACGAGAGGACTTTGCCTCGGGCAACGTCTGCTCTTATACCCGGTATCGTCCCTCGGTATTGCACAGTAACATAGAAGCGAAGTCCTCCCGTGAGAGCGGTAAAAAATGTCGGGTAAAACAGGCGAATCCGACCGTTCGACCTTGGGTTAAATAGAAAGGGACCTGGAAAGACGAGTGTGGTTTTTCATGGTGAAAAAAGCAGGGAAAATCATGAAATACACGAGAAGAGAAACGAAAGAAAAAAGTAATTTGGAAAAACGTCTTAGTTTCAACGATTCCCAATCACACGATTCTCCCTTAGGAAACGTTACCTTGGAAGAACAAAAACGATAAGCGAGAAACGCTGATTGGCTCAGCGATTGATTGAACCCGTGAAAAAAGCTTTTACTTTAATCGGCCATCGCAATTACCCCTCTCTTGTATTTCATATTTAATAGAAACTTTTTCCCATTCTCCGCTCGTGCCGGAGTTTTACGAACTCGCGGGGGAAAAAAACTTGGCGCCTCGTGTGCGTCCCCGGAGCGTTAAACTTTCTTTCTCTAATTATGAATTAATAGAGACTAATAGTTTTATCGTTGGACTATTAAATCGAAGGGAGAAGTATAATTCGAAAGTACGAAAGGAGCAGTACGTGAGAGAGGGAGGATTGAGAATAGTGGTAACGTTTATTAGGGTTGGCCATCGAGGGTATTAACGCCTAACGGAACAAATACGAATAGGGGAAATAATTGTTTGAATGGATTGGGAGTGAGCGCTCAGAGTTTTGGACGCCATCGAGTGGACACGGTTAAATAACGATTAAAGATTTACCGAGCCGCCTAAATGGATTCATATCAGAGTTGCTAGTACTCGCAGACGAAATCCTATAAATAATTCATACCGGATTTATTTTTCAATAAAGATAGAGACACAGCATTGCCTCGTTATGGGCGATGGAAAATTGAAACGAACGCGAGAGCGAATCGATCGTAACGCAGGAGAAGATCGAGTTCGACCGAATCGACGAGAGTTCGTAACTGTTTGATACACCTGCACCCAGAGGGATGCAAATTTATACTTCATGGCTCGTCGTGTACGTACGACGGAAGGGCTCGTCTGTGTTTTTAATTCATTTTTCATTCGGGTCATCGACCCTTTCCATCCGTTGAGAGCCCTTTGCTCGGGGGCACGTCGCAGCAGCAGCAGCAGCACCAGTGGCATTCGTGAGTTACTCGTTGAGTGTGCAATCTGCGTTCGGGGCATTCGAAAAGGGCAAAAAGAATCAATGAACGGAAACGGGAGACGAGCGAGCCGAGGCAGAGGGAACGAACGAAGAGGAGCGAAGCGGAGAGAAAACGGAGGCTGGAGGAAAGCTGAAGAGAGGACGCCACAGTTGGCGAGTGCGAGATGGAAAATTTGAAGTGAGGGGGGAGGGGAAAAGAGAGGTGCGGGCGCGCGCGTCTCCTGTGCCACCCCACAGTTTCTCTATTTCCTTCATTAACTCTGCTTCAACGGCGCACACAAGTGCGAGAGAGCACAAGCCGCGTAACTTTTAATTGGAAGTAGTGGGAGGCGTCGAGGCTCATTTCCCGGCGGGCCCCGAACTCTCCCACGTTTCATTGACTATGCATATCTGTACATCATACACCTCTCCGTGTATCTTCATATCTGTAGCTCTCATCGCAATACTAACGGAATTCGGTCTTGCGTCTTGGGAGAGGTCAGTTAATTCGTCGCAATATTCTCGGAATTCCGGCGGACAAAATGTACCAATGTAGCCAGTGACATCGCTACATAGAGCTATCTTCCATACGTATATAGGTATACGATATCTATCCGTGTACATACAGTACGATTTCGGTATGATTCTTGCTCCCTCGGGCACCGGATGCCCGGAAGGTAACCTGGCGTTTTAATCGGCCGTATAAATTCCAGTCGGCTGTACAATTGGAATTTAAATATGTCATCTTCATCGCGAAATATCGTCATTGTGGATTTAGCTTGCACACTTATTTGCGAACCATCCTCAAAACGCTGCACATACAGAGCAGCTGGTGTACACACCGTTTGACGGAGCATAGTGAGAGTATAGAGGGTTTTAATCTTGTTCGTAAGCCATACAAGTCAAACGAGTATGTTTCAAGTAGATAAGGTTCGTGCAAAGTCAGACGTGCCGAGAACGATACGGAATACGGATAAGATCGCCCGAGAGCGAAGGCCCTTCCACGTTGTTTCCGGCCTACCGGATTTACGAGAAGACCCCACGAGCTATACAAAGGCATCGTGAACCACGAACCGAGGGGATGAAGAAACACCCGTGGCGCTGATGCTCGTTCCCGCGTCCTCTATCCGATCATATCAACTTCTCATTACACACGAGCGCGTACATACACACATCAATGTCCTCGATATTGACGGTGCTTCGCGTTTAACACCCGGAAGTTGCGCCACTTGTATCATTAGGTGTGTAATAATATAAGTGGCGCCGTATCGTTACAGCCGGAAAAACAAAATGTTCCGATGCTATTGGAAAAATGGACGCTTTTGGATGCTTTTGGAAAAAGGGACGATGTTATCGATAGTATCGAAGCTTCGATGTACCATGAAGCAAAATTCTCTACAATTGGACCAACGATCCTCAAAAACGTCAAAAACTACTCTTTTCTTTTGTCAATTGAAGGAAAGATTTTTCGTGTCACGAAAGAGCAGAATATTCGGGAGGCGAATGAAAGATGTAGGCTGAAAATTGCGCTAGGCAATCTCATTGCAGACAGCAGGGTATATCCGGCCGTAGTAGGCGTTACGCGTCAGCTACCGAAGGATGCTGCAGCGAGTGAAACAGCAAGACACAGAGATACCGTGAACAAAAAAAAATTCCTCGCGGCCACGGAACTGTTTAATTCGGCAGGGCAACTTTGGGGAATAAAAAGCTTCCTCATGCATTATGAATAATAGAATTTAAATAACCAGCCATACCCGCGAGTGCGCGGACCAGAGGGTGCCGGATTCAGTCGACGGTGAATATGCACCAACGACGACAGGCGAAAGAGTGAGAGCACAGGAGACAGATAGAGTTGAACAGAGATGAAGCGAAAGAGAAAGAGGCAGAGAGAGAGAGGGAAAGGGAGAGAAAGAGAGAGAAAGGAAGGGATCCGGTTCCGTGCCTAGTGTCATGTTCGCATTGTTAATTGGCCAGTGTTCTCGTTTTGCTGCAAGCCAGTGTATTCGCGGGGGAAGGTGCATCTACGAAGAGCAAGAGAGAAAGAGAGAAAGAGAGAGAGAGAGAGAGAGCGGAACTCACGGTGGTCTCCACTCTCTCGGTTGCCGAGGTATTTTCACTCCGTAAATTAATTAGAAATAGCATAATAGGTTGGATGGTTGCGAGGTTGGTGCGAACGGCGTCCGTTCTCGGTATAGAGTACACGCTTGTACAGAGAGGCCAAAAGGCAGCACCACGAGAGAATATCGCTATCCCTCTCGGTTCTAGAAATTCTCCTCGACTCTCCAGCCTTCCTTCCTCTTTAAGCCTTGATACGCCTTTTCCGTAGGAGCACCGTGTGTACCCTTGCGAAGTGTACAGCCCTCATGGTCGAGCTGGAAACAACGTGGATCGGGTGTGGTTGTACAGAGACGCCTTCAACGTAGAAATCCATGCGCGTATCTGTACCAAGAGTCCAAAACTACCGAAGCTGCGCACCGGGAGCTGACCCGAGTTGTTTGCCAGCCCCGGAGGTATTAACGACTGTGCGAGTAAACTCCTCGAGCTCGACGGTCCACGGACGTTACCGATACACGACCGTGCATTTGTGTATACGTGCGCAGTCGCCTGTGGGCATTACGCTCCTCCCGAGAGCGCGGGAGAGACTCGACTCTCGGAACATTCGTAGATGCAACGCGAGATTGCTGAAAGAGCCGCGAAACGATCGCCGTATACCCTCGAGGACCGAAGAAAACTGTTTGCGCGAACATCACCCGCCAAAACTTTGCCACCCCCAAACCGCGAAAATCCGTTCATGGATGCTGTTTGTCGGACTTTCAAACTGTACACGCAAACGTGTCTTTCCGCCGCCATCATTCCCGTTTCCCTTCCGCCCGTATCAGCGGTAGAGTAATGCTTCGATTACGTCAATCTTCTCGTAGGCAGCGGCTATCAAAAATCGATTTTCCTTGGGGATACGAAACGAAGGCGGATATACGAGTATAAGGTGCAGTATGCGCACGCGTATACGCGGCCATGTGCGATACGCGGTTGTATATACGTGTCCATATTATTTGCCGTACGTCCCCGGAGAGATTTCGGGTAGTGAACCACGCGCGGAAAAGGAGTACACGTTATGCATCGTAAAACGAAATATGTAATAACAGGTTGGCCAGGTCACGTGGAGGTGTGCTCTTCCATGAGGGTAGACAAGAGAGAGGGCAGAGGCAGGAGGGGGGTAGAGCAGACAGAGAATCAAACGGTTGGAGGGGACACAGAAAAAAGACCAGGATGTGGTAAGTACGCAGCGTAGCGTGTGAGCTCGCAGATGTAATATCGTAATCGAGGATTCGTCTGTGTGCTTCTCGAATCCTCGAGGCATTCCCGAAATAACCAAATTCCCGTGCGCCATAACCCTTTAGCATCTACGAAGGCAGAGCTATGCCCCTTCAACGGAACATACGATAACCAACCATACGCTGTTTGTGGGTACACGTAGCTCTGCATATATGTAAGATATGTTTATACGTACATATATGTACGTATTTATATGCAAGAGGCACACGGCTGATGCGAGTTTCCTCATCGTGTCAAATCTCTCGGGGCAGTGATAATTCCGTTACGAGAAAACCCGATAAAATCCCGGTAATGTAATCAGGCTCCACACGATTGATTAACCTCGAAATTCCACCGGCGGTAGAATTCTCACGAGAGATACGTGTGCCATTTTCTCCGAGAACCTTATTTACGAGTGCGGATATATTTGGCTCTGGGAAAAACGATCGAAGTTCCATTTGGTAAGAAACACGGTCGATGCTCGGCGCGATCAGTGATTATCCCTGTTTCAAACTAGAAAGGCTCGTGGTGGCATATTCGGGACTCGGGAAGAAACCCGACGACACGACAAAGACGAGAAAGGAATGAAGGAGCAAATTCAAGGATCCAAACTTACCAGGCCAACCAGGAAGGGAGGAGGGGGATGGGAATAGATATAGAGGCAACGTGAGCGAACGCAGAAATACGGGGCTCGCAGAGCCTCGGGGTGATAAATTATTCCAGGCACGAAAGACGAAAACGCCCGAAGCCCTCCCATGAAACGTCCACGTGTGTGTGGGTATGGAAGAGGAGGGAGGTGTCTATCTCGAAACTGGCCGTTTCTCCTTCTCCCGAAGTATCGATTACCGGGTTTGCTCTCCTTTCCGAAGACGGACAGAGATGAAGAAGGACCATCAATTCGCTTCGGTGCATGAGCCTCTTTGCATCCTCCTTGCCTTCACTCGAACGCGCCCATCCTTCATTCGATTTCCTTTCTTTTCTTCGTAGCCATCTCCGCCCAGATTTTACCATCCCTCCCGACGAATCATTTATCGAAGAACTGCGTGTTGCGATGTCCCGAGAGAAATGAGGCACGATCGTTGAAATTTCATGTATTCGAGAGTCAGGGGATGACGTCGAAGTCAAGGGTGGCAGAACGAACCGAGATGCGTGGCGCAAGCGTATTTGAACGGTAATGGTCCGTTTACGGAATCACTATTTATGTTTATGACTTACAAATAGAGTCAGACACACTACTTGGGTAAACGGGGTTTCCTCGGACCCATCCTATGTCCGGTTCACATACTCCTCGCTACTCGGTTACTCATACCTCCCTCGCAAAGTCTACACTGTGACACAGCAAAGAGGAAGATACGAGGTGAAGAGGGCAGGGAGAGAAATCGTTGAAGCAAACGAAAGAGGGAAAAAGAAGATGGAGAACTAGCGGAGAGGGCCGGCCGAGGATCGAGGGGCACGGTGGGGCGGATCTTTTTGGTCGTACGCTCGTGACAGAACCACCCCGGCTCGAGAACAAGATTCAAGCGGAAAGTTTTGCGAGTTAATGGTGCGGAGGTAATGCCGTGGCCGCAACAGCAACAGCCACCGCGAGTTCCTTCCCCTCCGACGAGATCTTTCCTTCCCCGTGTACTTTCGCAAACGAAATACTTTCCATCTCCTTTCGTTCCCGTCATTTTCTCTTCGTTCTCTCCCACTTTATTTTCTTTTCACTCGTTCTCGCCCCTGCGCCGTTTTGTTTTTTTTTTCCCTTCGAAGCAACGAACGAGTGGCTGGTCGCAATCTTTTTCTTCTCACTGTGCTTCACATCACGAACAGTCGCTAACAGCTACGTCAAATACAGGGCAGGATCTCAGTGGTGTAAGACTTCCATCGTCGAACGGTGGCCTCTCTACTACGCTGTCCTATCCACCTTCCCCAACTCTCAACCGCCTCTCTTCATTTCTTCTCCGAAACTTCCTTTTTTTCTACTCGCTGCATCTGGTCATTCTCCCCCGAACTGGCCTAGCGTCGTATAGACCACGCGCTCCTGCGAATTACTGCGATCCCAAAAGAAACCTCTATGGAATATCACTGTTTCGTTTCCCAGCTGTCGATCACCACAGACGATAGAAACTTATTACTTTCCTTCCCTACCTGTGACATTCAATATAATGCTTTCCGTTGTACGGGTAAGACTTGTAGAAGTGGACAAATAATTCAAATCTGTTATAACTGTTTTAAAGTTTAATTGTTAGACCGTTTTTGTCAGTTTTATTTTTAAAAAATGTATTTTCATTCAATGCAAGAATCGTGTTTCATTTTATGATGCAGGAGGTTCTTATTATGAACATTAATGGCGAAATTCAGACTTTCCGTGCCGCTTTACAGTCGGAAGTATCCTCGCTGAGCTTCATGCATTTGCCGGAGGGACCTGTATGTTTTCCCGCTCAAAATGTCTTCCATTCAGGTTTGCCATGTAGGGAAGTGGCTTCTATTTAATTACCAAGTCCTTTAGTGACTCGACTCAGCTATAGCCGTCAAGTACTCAAGGGTGTGCGTCCTCAACGTCCCGCAGTACTATACTCCGTTCCGTCATTCCGGATTGCGCATAAAAGGCATTCAAGGCGGATACGCTTAGGGTCCTGGTTCTGGTGGAAATTCTCAACGAAACGTCTCGCTCACAAAGTCCGTCTACTGCTTACGAACAGAGTGTATTCGTAGGTTCACAGCGCTACCGCAACCAACGCCACTGTACTACTGTACTGCACTCTCAGATCTCTCACGTAATCTATTCGACATCAGACGCTTGATTGCCTCGTAAAATGCTCGAAGCCCGCAATGCGAGCCATTACTATCGGCTGACTAAACGACAGCCGTTAATGGAATCTACCTCCGTCCTCATCGTCATCCTCTTCTGCCTTTTACTCCGGAGCAAACGGGGAGTTGCATCGCCTGCGCATCGCAATCGGACTACTACGTTACAAACCAGCTAGGAAACTGTTGAGGAATTTCCCACTTGATTGAATTGCTATTACCAGACCTAATTATTTTAGTCGACGTTCTCTTTTTTTGATGAGCAGTCCATTTGATTATTGTGGGATGAGTTTATAATAAATTCATCGAATTGGCGGTCGAATCACGGACTATATTAGAGTAATACAATCCTAAATGTAAGGGTGTCGGAAATTCACAATTTACAAAAAAAAATTGACTTTCTTAGTTTTTCACAAATAGAACCGGATTTTGGCTATAAATTACTTTGAACGAAAATAATTTTGCTAGTTACGTCAACAATTTCTGATTTAATAGTGAACTAAATGAACCGTCGCCCGACGTAAAATAATTAAATAAGACGAATTAAAAGAAAACCCAAGGGTAGAAAAGTATCGATCTGTTTTAGGTGTCAATATCTTACGATATACGATGTGTCGAGCTCGAACGAGAGACAAAGAGGTCAAACACGTGTATTTTAACGGCGCCCGCTTGCATCACCTTTAACTACAGTTGATGCCGTATGCTAGTAGGGGATTGGCCAAGAAGTACAAGGTGGTTATTCGTGAGCTAGGTCGTTGATTATTAGACCTCGGTGCGTTAGAGCTCTGGTTTATTTCTTCACTTATGCGCCGAGATAATGGACACTATTACCTTAACGAGGGCCTCCACCCTTCCCGGTCTCTTAGTCAGTAATTGCTTCGAGATATCCAGAAGCAAGTGAGGAGGTTTTGTGGGTGGTGAGCGTGGAATATGGCAAGTGTGTATGTATGTGGGAGCGTGTTCCGCTAGGCCGTTTCAAGCCATGCCGCCGCTAGTATCTCCAGACGGCGTTATTGCCAAGGTGGCCGCGCGCGCTCGCCGCTCCCGTTTCGTGGTGGTTATCGTTATGGGTTTGCGGCATTAAGATGTACACCACGATCTTCCCACCGGTTCTATCCTACCGTTGTGCAGCTATTGTGAACCTAAGATCGGGGGTGAGCACGGTATCTCTACTATATCCGAACGTTGTACACTTTCTGTCGTGGCTGGAGGATTTCATTACATCGCTTCATAACCACGCAACTTCAACGGCTCTGCAATGAATCGGGATTCGCCTTATTAACTCTCCTTCCTTCACATGTTTTTTTACATTTTATTTTTTATTTCCTCTCTTGTCACCGCAATACTCAACCGTAGACAACGGAGACTCGTCGCGATCGTAATTGTATTTTCGCAAAATCCAAATTTCCCAACTAAATGAAAGATTAGGAATCCACGGATCTGATTAAAAACAGGAGTATATCGTTTTATTCTTTGAATTTTTAAGTGGAAAAAAGTACTTTTTGTAACGTGGAATGAGTGTTAGAAGTAGATGTGAAGGTAAGGGAAAAATCGATTTGATTTTTTTCATGCAAATGTAATCGTCGCATCGTTTCGTCAATTTTTTTTTATATTACTCGGATTTCTCTGTAGCATCAAGAGAAACTGTTGCTGAGCCAGACAAAAAAGTCGCGACCGTGTAGAACTGAATACATGGGAAAGAATGGAATCTAATGTCGCAAACTTGTTGGTTCTGAAGTAAGAGGATTCTAGCGGTGAATCCCAATCCATTCTAGAAAGCCAAGAGTGAACTAGCGTCCCGGGGAGAGCGAGAAAGGACGATGGGCCAGGAGCAGCCTAACGCGGCGGAGAGTTTCCCTCCAGCGTTCGGGGTCGTCGAGATGGTTTACGGCTCGTCGCAACTTGGTGAAATTTAAGAGCGCATTTAAAACTGGTTTGGCGCGTTGCCCTACGCCTCCATCGAAACTCTTCTCTCGTCCCTCATGATCTTTCTCACTCTCCCTATACTGGTGGGAAAAGATAGGGCACCGCGAGGCTCAAACAGAAGTTTATCGTTCCGACATTCTTGGAGAGCCGTGGATGGATTTCCCTCTTGAATCTACCGTCCTCTTGGTTGAGGCTCAAGAGGACACTATGCACATCGGAAACTTTCAAGGGGTTGGGCTGACGGATCGACGCGGAATCTTCCAGAGATGAGAATTATTGCTCGGAAATATACCAAGAATCAGTAAGCCTATCAGTGGGGAACCGCCATGCGAACATTAATGGCTCATGATAACTCAGACCCACAGTCACGTATTACAGGTTGCCTTGAGTATAGGAAATTAAAAGATTAGGATATGCAAAGTGACAAGATAACTCCGAAAGTAAAAACTAATAGAACAATCCTTTTTACGCGACTGGTATTTCTATAAACATTGGGGGACGCGTTTTGGAGTTGTTGAACATATCTACCTAGAATGAGATTGGACATAAGTTGTTAAAACGATGTGTATTATCAAAGGATATGGATCGTAAGCAAGTAGTAACGACGTTGTGGCAGGAACGAAGAAAAAATGTGCCCCAATCATGTCTGAAGGTAAATGAACAAGGCGGGGAATATCACTAAAGTCTCGGCAATCCACTTCGAATGATAATCACCTCTAGGAGACTCAATTTCGTTTCTACCTAATCCATGAATCAAGGTAGCTTCCCAGGTGAATCTCCGTGCCTTTAGGTCGAATACCATCAAGGTCTCCGCAACCCACTCACCATTTCCATTCAACCATTAACTCTTCCCTCGTTCTCCCTCACCGATCGCAACGATAGTTCTACTAGTATTAGCGTGACCTTTCGTATCTGAGCGACATCTCAACTCATCACGGATCCAGTTATTCTCTGCTCCAGCGAGCTATCGTTAACGAGCCCCAACGGGGACGGCACATCCTCGCTCATCCCCGCAATTGATTGGAGTACCAATCAATGTGGCATTCAGCCGGTCAACCTGAAACTTTAGGAAATTAATGATTCGCTCGGTAGAAATGGTTATTCCGAGGCCCGAAACGGTTGATGCAAATGAGGTCTAGCCAAATGACGAGCCGTGACGATGGCAAGAGGAAGACACGAAGAAACGACCTGATTCTATAGTGCACCAATTCCAGTCAACGTATCTGAGCAACGGGCGATTCGAGCAGCCGAAAATTTTTGGAATCGCAGGCTAATCTTTTCCTCCACTTGTCGATCTCTTTTCTACAATGATCCAAGTGAGAGCCAAATCCACTCGGAAAGTGAAAGTAGAACGACGTTTGGGCAAATCCTCCGTTTGGCAGCGACACAATGACGACCGAGTGTTCACGGGAATGGTAGCCCTTAATAAAAGAGTACAATTGTATATACGATTGTCGCGTACAGCCGACGATAGAAAAGGCTTAGGATAGTGGAGTGCGAAGATCTATAGGCCGGATTTATGCGATGTTTACACTGGGGCAATGCTGCGCTACTAATACGGCTTTCCGGGGAATGCTTGCTCACACAACCAAGCGAGCACCGCCGGAGAATTTCCTTCGGTACTGCCGCTTCGAGCTCCCAAGAGCCCAGACAACCCGGATACGGCCCCCGCGTTCGAAAGCGAAACTTTTGTTTGTACGCCCGAGCCCGTGTACGGATAATCCCAAATATTACAGCGGCAGCCGTTAAATGGGTGTTCAAGAGAGCTTTGGAAACGTGAGTGAGTGTCATCTTTCTGTTGCTGTTCTTATCGCACATTGCGCTACCTTCACCACTGTACATTCACGCCATTGTCAATCGGTTGATCTTTTACAAACTGTGAAACTCCTTTCTGCGCGATAACCGATGCTCAACGATACGAAAGATGAATATTTGGTTTGCTGGGTTCGTTTCTATGTAATTGACAGCCAACTCAGAGCTCTCTCATCAAGTATAGCACAATTATCATTTGCAAAAAGAATTCTTCGTTCGTGTGTATCTTCCGTAACAGTAAAAAAAAGACGAGGTAAATCATTCGCTTGCTTGAACCCAGCAGGCCCGCCAAAACGCCATCACCGTCGTAACTCATTCGCCTATACATTTTTCCGGGTCCAGCATCGATCACAATGTTCTATTTTGCTCATTGGTGTTTTTGCAGGGCGGCATTCGATTCAATTCGCGGATGCGGTGAGTCGATATATCTCCTGAGGTGTCATGCGCGGCTCGTAATGGATGGCGGCTGTACCCTTACCCTTGTTCCAAAAGAAAGGCCCGTGCCAAGAACCTGCCGCTCGAGCCCACCCTCCGCTCCCCTTCTCCGTCACTTTTTTCACGTCCCTTGTTCTTCTCACTCCAACGTTCGGCCGACAGCATCCGCGCCTGGCACCACACCACTGTGATTCTGATCTCAGCTCTTTCCTTCCCCCATCGACCTTCCGGGAACACCCGTATCTCCCACTGCGATCCAACGCCCAACTACGCCTTGATGGACATCCACCGATAAAATTTCAGCTAAGCTCCCTAAGTAGCACGAGATTTTTGTGTACTCGTCAATCACGGAAAGTCCATGATCAAACCGGCAAGTAATCCTGCCAAGCAATAAATCATCTGAATCCCCGACCAATATATTTTTTGGTATGAGCAAACGCAAAACTTTTCTTGATAGACTTTGCATTGGATATTACGTAATCGCAGTTGAGAGTGCCAACAGAGGCAAACTAGCCTCTCTTCGATGGAACACACACTCAATCCTTTCGCCACATTATCCCATATGCAAATCTCGATACGATCTCGAAAAAATTACGTTGGAAGTTGGCGAATCCTCGGGAGTGTGGTCTGGGACACCGAAGCTTTTCACTTACTTGCGTGGTCGTGATTCGGCGAGAAAATGCGAGGGATTTCAACATTTCCGAAACAAATGCTCGACGCTCGAGCTTGTGCATAAAACAAGGGTAAGAACTTAAGCACCGGGGATTCATGCGTGTCGAAAATTTTAACGAGCCCGATTCATTTACTGCTGGCGCTACTCGTTACTTCCTTTGGCTCTTGCTCCGGCGCTACTCAGAGGTGGTGCCAAATACTTCGTTATCAGTGGATATAAAATGGTGATATTCTTGTGTCGCCATTTGAATTCAATATTTGTAGTAAGGATGGAAGAAATACACTGTACGAATAAATCAGAGGATGTTTTCCTAACTTTAACTGCAATTACGAAAGGCACCGTTCTTCATTATCGGTTATCATAGATACAACCCTGATTTTACAGTAGTTCGTATTTTCCATCTTTGAATAGTTTAGAATGGACTCAGCTGTACGACAAAGTGTGAAAGAAAAAAGACAATGAGCAGAATAGAGTGAGAAAGTCTCCGAACCGGAAACGAGCGAGCACGTAAGCGCCTGGAAGAAATGCACGCGCGATCGCTCGTCTAGCGAGAATACATACCTCGAGCGCGTGCCCAGCAATGAGGATATTCATAACGCGCGAACGCCCACGCCCGCTCGTGTGTGCACGAGTCTGTGCTCACTCATAAAACGTGCAAGAACGGAAGCACAAGGTAAGACCGGGCCTTTCCGTCTCCCTCATAGTCGCTCTCGTTTCTTCACCCTTGCTCTCTTAGGACGTTGCGATTCCATTTACGGAGGAGTGTGCGCGAATGAGGCGATTCGAATAAAATCCGGTGCAGTCTATCTTCACGGATCGCTGAAAATCGAACGGGAAATCGTCCTCTCCACTCCGGTATGACAGAAGAATAGGCATAAATAAGCAGAAAGGATGCTTAACAAAGAAAACGAAACAGAGTGGAAAAGTATTTTCAGGAGTTGGGCAGCTTTCGCATTGGGGAGATGCAATGGTAACGTTTGGATTAGATGCGACTGGAGAGTGGTGATTCGTGTTTCGCAACATCACCATTCGTTTCTCCTCGCGTCTTTATGAAAGCCTCTTAGTTTACGGAAGCGAATAGTAAGGCGAGACCAAGGAAATTTCGTTAAAGCGTAAGAGAATAAGACAGAAGCAACCCTCCAGGTAGAAACGTCATGACTTATCGTTCATGGAAGCTCTTCGTAATTGCCCATTCCTCGACGCCACGCGCGAACCTGTTTAACCCCGTCCTTACTGGCGTCTCTCTTCGGCCCCTGCGCAAGTCGTCGCACAGGAGATCTGATGTGGTGGAAATTCCGTTAGAGCCTGGCTAGGATCGATAGACCGGCATGATTGGATGGTTCGATGGTCGCAAGTTATACCTCTCGCTAGGCTGATGTCGCCATGGTACATAGGAAACAAGGGAAGGTTGAGAGGTACGATGCTCCACGTCAGGCAAGTCGTCCACTATACACATATATCACTGCAAGGTTGAACCCCTCTTACTCCGCCACGGTCTCTTGCCATCTTCACATAACCGGGTTGCACTAGCCCGGTCCAGAACGAGGATTAGCATGAATGGGCATCGTCTGCACCGGCCGAGATAGCAACCAGAGGGTGAAATGAGAGAGAAGGGACCCGGCTATTATTGTACGGACGAAATTAATCGCATCCATCGGAGATTAAACCTTCTCGATTGCTCCGCTCGACCTTCGTTCCACACGCATTTGCTCGCGTGTCTTACACGTGCACCCTCCTGAAATATCGAGTCTCTAACGTGAATTTCTTGAACGATAAATTGTCGTTGCAAATTTGTATCGTTGGTACACCTAGAGTTCTCGTTTGTTCTTTAACCCAATTTCAATAACTCCGATCGTTTCTCAACGATGTGGAAACATCGTGTCCATGGAAAATAGGTCTGCACAGTAGAGATTATTCCGAGTTGGAAGTCCTACATTTCTTAACATACATCGGTTATTAGAAGTGCATAACGTGCGGAACTTATATGTACTACACAGTGGCTGCGAATGCATACATCCCCAACTGCCGAGTGCCATATATGGTTTATGCTCTTCTACCGTATTCCAAGGGATACCGAGAGTCTACCTCCGCCTCTTCCTCCTTCCACACGTACTCTCGGGCAATAGGCTCTGCTCTCTGACGATCGAACGTCCGTTAAGCATACATATATGCCCGAGTAATGGAGCATGTATTATTCAACGTTATCCCACAGCGTGCGTGTCCAACCGCGTGTGCTCCGTTATATACTGCATGTATATTTTGATGCGGCTGTACGTAATTGCGAGCACACTCGTTCCGTTCGCGTATCAGCGGGATAACGGGCTTCGTCGAGGGAGGATGCGCCTTATGGTTGTGCGTGCCTGTCGATCGCGTGTACGGTACACACGGGAGAGAGCAACCTTTTTTTTTCTGCTTGGCAGCGAAAAGGATTGGATATATGACTGTATATCCGGACACTTCGTCTGGGAGCTCTCTCCCGAGAGTTCTCGTGTACCACGTTCGTGTGTACACTGACGCTGCATACGTGAATATCTCGCTTCCTACATCGCGGCTTCTGGTACGGGACAGTGACAAATCGGATGTACTCCCAGCAGCGCCGTCGAGGCGTGTTTCGCGCTTTGTTTACCATTTGTCGGGTTACAGCAGCGACGTCATTTTTCTCTCGATGCAAAATGCTGGAGGGTAGGAGGCAGGAGGGAATCGCAGAGAGCGCGAGTTTGAGAGGGTTTCAGAGAGGAGTTTCGCGTTCTCGTGAAACGGCGCGCTACTCGCCGACAACTTTCGTACGTAGACTCGTATCCGGACGTGAAAATAGCCGATTTTTCGCGTGAAACGACCCAAAGAGTCGCCACGCCGGGTCAGCAACATCGAGGCGAAAACAAATAAAACACAGAACCGAAAGCTGTACGAAAGAGATGTATCGATGGTCGACCATCTTCATCATCTACCGACACATCCCTGCTTCGACTGTTTTTTCTCATCGAAACTCGATATTGACCGTAGAAATGGTAAAAAGACACAAATTTACAACTGGAGGATTTGTGATCCTGCTTGGTCGGCGGAGTAACGGTTATTGAACACATCAAAATTAGAATCAGGATAAAGAAATGGAAGGAATTTGTGATACGCTAATTATGGACCATGTCTGTGCCAAAACTTCCGGAAAACGTATTGGGAAGATATCTTGAAATATGTATAAATCTATTCTTTTCCAATTCGCTTTCTTATGAACATTATTCTCTACTTTCATTACCGAAACAACAGTTTTTTTCAGTTTTGGATCACGAAATTGTAACAAAAGCCGTCAAAAGTACTTCGCTAACTTCCATTGCGTGAATGTACCAAAAAATCGAACAATACGAAAAATAATGATTCCTGTTGTATCCCAACGTTGGAAACTTCAAGCCCACTCTGACTATGGAATTTGGATGCCGGTTTTATCCATGTGTTGGTTTACACAAACAAACAGCATTTTGTCCTAAGTACAAATGTTGGATATGTTGCATTGTGACGCCACGTTACTGTTGTAATATTAAGCAACTAGTATGTTCGTTGGCCTATTTTGATATTACGTACATACCCCATGCAGGGTTCAGGGTTCACCAGAATATCCAACTTGCGCTAGATGATAAATGATCTGGGTGTGTGAGCGAAGGTAATGCCATCTGTGTAGCATCGAGCACGCCCACGAGCTATCCTTCATTACCTTCAGTCATGTAATTATATAGCCTACGGCAGCCCGATTCGTGAAGTACCAAGATGTATGTGTTCTCCGTATATATTCATGTCTAAACGTGGTTCACGGGTCGAGAATACATTACCGGAACGAATTAACAGCGGATACTGGAAACATGAGCCACATTCATGAAAATTCATTATTTTATCGTTACGAGTCATCTAGAAAGAAAGCATGACTAGTTTTTAAGCCTAAATGCTCAACAGCGTCCAATCTGGGTGTTCCTTGAGATAGCCATCAAAATAAGATCTTCCATCGCTTCATTGTATATCCGACAGATTAAATATTACCTAACAACTACTATTTTTTAGTGGAGTATAACAGTTTATCAATTATTTGCTAGCATGCTTTTTCTCTTTTTCTTCCTCTTGAACCATTCATTCCAACTTTTGTTTATCCTGGCGCTGTTCTGTCGCATTAAATATTCGACATCCAACCAAGTGAAATGCGTTGTTTACACAGTTAATGAAGAGTACATCCCGGACATTGGATTAGCGGTGAAACTTCCTTCTCGTGACATTACATAAGAAAATTTCCATTGCAAATTCACCAAGTGTATTCTGTACACTTTCGCAATGACCTCAGACGTGGACAGCGCTACATTAATAATCAATTTTATCTACACACTCATAGCAGATAAAAGTTCAAGGTCGTCAGGAATTCGATGATCGTATCTACCGGAATGCAGTCATTAATATTAATATTAAACTTGTCCAATTATCATCGACAAAAAAGCAACCTCTTCTGGAAGTGTCGAACTTATCAGAGTCTATTTTCAACGGTGATTGTAAGCCTGAAACAGCTTCACCGTATTACCCGTAAATCTTCATTGTCCACATATTGAATCGAAGAAGAACGAAAAGTCAGGTGCACGAGCGGAAGATTTAATTTTGGTGGCGAACTCGGGATAGCCCAACAACATTTCAAGGACCGTATCAACGGTGGGTGCAGAGATACACGCAGGGATTCCGAAGAGCCCATGACGAAGGGACGCCCGTTCACGGGTCGATAACCTACCGCAGCTATTATGCAGATGTAATTTGGAGGGCAAACACACTACGGGTAGTCCGATTCCCGTCCGACTGGCAGCTCCACCCGCCATTCTTCTTCCGGCGTAGCGCTCCGTTCACCCGTTTTCAGTTAACTCGCGAGCCTGCCGCGCCTACCCTACCTATCCGCCCTTCACGTATGTACGTATATTTGTACATAGACCTCCATTGCTGCTGTGGCAACACCAGCTGAAAACGTGGCTCCATCCCAAAATGTGCAGTCACACTCTCTCTAGCATCATTCAAGACCACAAAAAAAAAAAGATTCAGCGGCCATCCTGTTGAAACCACCATTATCTCCGTTTGTTCAAGTTACACGTGTCGTATGATAGGTACAGCTTCAACGTCATCGCGTTATTCGGCAAAATCAATATTCTAAAATAACGAATGAAAG
The DNA here is from genome assembly GCA_030522765.1 of Ophioninae sp. B BG-2022a. Classification (NCBI taxonomy): domain Eukaryota; kingdom Metazoa; phylum Arthropoda; class Insecta; order Hymenoptera; family Ichneumonidae; species Ophioninae sp. B BG-2022a. The sequence continues at coordinate 54,514 of JAPYZJ010000062.1, forward strand.
TACCCGCAGGTAGATAAACATCAACAGACCCAGCGTATCCAAATTGCATCTGGACTTCGGGAGTGAAAGAACTTGAAGGTCGTTCATGCTCGATCACACGAACGTGGATATCGCTTGGAGAATTAGTGAATCACCTAAACGACGTCTGGCCTATACATGTTGTGTGCCGGACCTTGTTGTGTTCAGCCCCGTCACGGTGATTAAAAGTTCGTCTTAAAACACGAGAGAACAAGGGGAAGAATGAACGAGGACTATAGTTGCGCATGTCGAGAGCAGCGATAAAGGGGGTACAATTTCGCCTTGCATAATTATCAGCTAAGAAGATCTTTATGGGATCCGGTGCAGTAAACCACTAGAAAACTAAAAGTTTCCACTCCCTCACCCTCTCCTCTGTTTCTCTTGTTTCGTGTACAGGTCCCTGAAGCTCGAGCAACGTCATCAATGCTTTTTTTCTTCTCGCAACTCGTTGAACACATGCATATTCTTTGCCGCCCATTCCTGTGTCGAGACTCCATTAGATATTTTATCGCCTATTACGCTTTTTGGTTCGGCTCACGTTTTTTTTTCTCGCGCAATTCGATGAAGCTTACACGATAATTTAGGCAGCTATAGCGTCGTTTAACGACATTTAGGAATGCTGCTTTGTACACAGCTCTGCATGCAATATGAATCTCAGCGACTCGCCCCTTTGTCAATCTCGCTCACGCGACACGCTAAACCCTCAGCGACACAGCAATCGCAGCCCTGATACATGCTACGCCAATTGTGATAGCAACAGCCGAACTAATCGTTCTTAACGAACCAGCTGATAATCTCAGTTCTACTTTTTCGTAACAACAGAATCCAGTTGCTCCAGGCATCTTCGGGAATGTGGCGTCTCGATAAATCTCAGTGGAGAACTCTACAGTAACATTATCATTCCACGGTCAACGGATGCTGCGTAATGAACCCCACTGTCGTCTATCTTTTGTTATCTGCATGATGGGTATTAAGAGAATTAACTGAGGGTGCGATAATATGACAATGCGATGACGTGGAGATTCAACTGCAAAGTCGCCTCGGAAGCGACCGCGAAGCTGTTGAACGAGACAGAGAAAGAGAGAGGGAGAGAAGATAGTTGGAGCGAAGTAGGCAGGAAGGTTGACTCTGGCTTTCGCGCGCAGTTCATTTTTATTCCAACTCTTGAGCCCGAGCCAAGGGCATGAATTTCGAAAGTCGCCTCCTGGCGCTTGAAAGAGAACCGAGGGCCGAGGAAAAGCCCAAAGGAAGCGAAGTACGTGGCGCTATATATATATATGATATGCACAGCCACCTAATACCTATATCAGGCAGGGTATAATGCAAGAGTTTACATGGAAAGGCGAAAGAGATCGAGAGAGAGAAGAGAAACTTGACTTCTGGCCCGGCAGTTCTGCCGGTATGAAAAGATATGTGCCAGCCAGAGCCACCTCATATCGAAGGCGTTATATCGACTGGATAAACCGCGAGACTCTGGTGCGCAGCTCTCACTCGACTTATATAGAGTAAGCATCGAATCTCGCGAACCGCCACATGGCTCTAACTCCGTACGGCCGAGCTGTTCACCGTCTTCTGCATACCATCCGGCCTCTCTTCCTCGATCTTTCGCTCTTTGATCCCTTGCTTCGTCGAATACGCCTCACTCGAGCACCGAGAGATGTAAAACTATATTTAACCTCGGTGTGCCCGGCCCCCGAGAGTCGGTAAGATAATCCAAAATCTCGAGCAAGCCAAGCGTATCATATCCGTGTGCAAGAGGGAACGGGGAAGGAGAAACGCGAGAAATAAAGAAGATGATTCGCGAGCGTGGATACGCCACTCTCATATTGGCACTAAAACCTGGACTGGGGAGAAAAATAAAAATCCCGAAAGAAATATCATATTCTTAATCTCATTCGGTGCTAATACATTTTGCAGAAGCGCGTCGCGACTCTGTATATCTTTGGGCTCTAGCGAGTACGTCGGAAAGCGGTACGGCGAAGGGGGTGGGAGCCTTCCAATTTAATCTTCAAGCGAGGCGATAAATCCGCGTCTCTTGAATTGAAAAGAAACACAACAGCTCTCGGGGCGATGCGAACGCGCGGCCACGGGCTCTGAGAGGGAGTAGGTGGTCGACATTAGCGAAAATTACCGCCTCGGTTGTGCGTGCCCGAGGAGGAGCCCAGAGACGCATACCGAGAGGTACGTACACCGACGGTGCCGCCTGTATTGCGTATGTGTGTACGGAGGTGCTTCTTTGGAAATAAGAAAGGACGGTCGCGAACTGCGCCTTATTAGGTTACAGTTATCCGTGGAAGGACGAGGCGAAGGGGTGACAAAATATTCTTCGAGATTAACGCCCTTTCTCACCGTGCTCTCGAAGATCCCAACGATAATCCGGTATATACGCCCGTGGGAAGTCGAGCTTCACAGTAGCTGTGTTATATGCTCCATGAGGAAAAAGACACCCAGAGAGGCGTGAGCGAGGGTGCGGCGATGATAGAGGGAGAGAGGGAGAAAGAGAAAGTTGCTGCACCGTTGCTGCTAGTTCTGCCGCCGACGCCGACACCGCCTCCGCTTTTCTCTCTCCCCTTGACGCCGCCTCTGGCAAGAATGAAGAAGAAGCGTTTGCGTTGATGCCAAAACTTGCATTAGCACACTATCCGAGGATTATCCGGCTCTCCGTACATCAGAAGCAGAGGCAGGCGAGAGGAACGCAGAAGAAGCATCCGCTGCCGAAGGATAACCGAAGGAGAGCTCCTCCGATTCGGCCTCGAGAACCAGAGGCCCCCGCGGCTTGCTTTGAGAAATATAACTTTGCCCTCGATCCCGCTGCTCGTCTCTGTAGCGATTCGAGGAGGGACCGGGAGATAGAGAGGCTCGATGCTACACTTGAGAGATCTAAGGCGTCGGCTAGCCGTATCATAGATATTTACGCAGTGCGGTGGGTGTGTAGGTGAATCAACCGAAGAAGCATTTGATCCTAGCGATTGGCCACCTTTGCTTTCAGCGAATCTTGTCAAAAGCGCGCAGATATATTCATACACGAAGCTAAAAGTATGACATTGAAGTTTGCATCCTCGGAATGGAAAAGGATCGATAATCGTGATAATAGTTTTATTCGAGTCGTTCGACCAGCACAGAATCTTTCGAATTTCGAGCCCTTCCCCATATCCAGCTTTCTTATCTCCCTCTCGTGATGAACAACAGCCATTACTCAGACGCCTGTATCGAGCATACACAGCTCACAAATGGATCGACCAATGGAAAGGCGCCCTGGCAAAAAACAGCTATCAATCAGACAACCCTGAAAGAGAGAAAATAATGAGTTAATCGTTATCCAATAAAAAGTAGACTCGTGCACGAGCTACGATTCCCTCGGGATGCCAGTTTCTAAGATTTTTGTGGCGAACAAATATACCAAAGGGACTGAAAAAATCCGACCAACCTCGCTCCACCACCACAAATGCATACAAACAGACCGAAAAGAACGCCGGGGCAACCTACAGATGTATATATATTGATACGGGCTCGTACAGGATCGTGTATACCAGTATACGTGTTCGTGGGCATATGACATACACAGTGAGGGAAAAAAACGGTACGGAAGTATTGGCTTGGAGATACAGATGAGGCAGGTCATTTCCCGACATTCGGTTCGACTCAAGTCGCCGAATCGCCGGTTATATACACGGTTGGGGGATTCTTCGGCAACTAAGAAAGAGTAGCTCTCCTCGAGCGCGACCTCCCCCGCGTGTCCGACCATTCGATCTCCAAATATCCAATACTACGAAAGAGTTTTCGGCTGGTCGCGCTCTGAAAAAGATGAGGAAGACCAGTGCGTATATATATATACATGTGTGTGTGTGTATTGTTGAGGGAGAAGGGAGTGTAGTCACAGTTCTGGGCTGCATGAGATGGAGGAATCGATGAAGGAGAAATGAGTATACAGCACCACTGGAACGACAGAAGAAGACAGCGAGAAAGAGAGAGAGAGGAAAATGAACGAGAGAAGTATCGAAGGAGGTAAAGCTAGGTTGGAGAGGAGTCGAGTCAAGGCAGGGGATTGCGAAGCTGCAGCAACGACGACAAGGGTTTCCAAAAGACAGGGAGGCAGATATATACACGTACACCCATGCGTGTACATATACACTCTCACACACTCACGTATACGTAGGAAGGATAGAAGAGCGAGAGGTTTTGGCTTTGACGTCCTGGCGTCGCGACGCTGTTTGCGCAGCACTTTCATTAGCCTGCCTCAAATTACTACAGTTCAAACACGGAGTGTGCTGTGTCCCGGCTACTCCACCATCACCGCACCAGCCAGGCAGCGGGGTAGTAACGCCACCACTATCCACATCCCCGGTACAGCAGCCGCGAATCGTCGTTCGGATATTCCGAGGCGATTCCGTTTTGTCAAGGCAAATATCGGCTCTACCTACAGAAATAGGAGCAAGGATCAGGATATGGTCGGAGGAAAAGAAAGATGGGGCAAGAAAGGGAAGATTGTGTGGGTGGAGTGATAGATGACTCATAGTGACACAGGGTGAAGAGGATAGTGATTATTCACGATCATTCGGACATCACGAGCCACGGTTTTGATAAGAGGTTGAGTGAAAAACGTAAATCGTTCGATGAGAAGGATTATAGTTGTTAAACAAAGTTGTGAAAGCTGATGCGCTGGAAAGAACTAGCGAAACAGCCGAAAGTGGTTTATCGAAACGTTCGGTATTCTCCGCCTCACCAGGAATCCGAACGCGTTACCGAAGGTGAGAAAACGAGGCAAAGAGACTCCGATAGAACGCTGAAAAAGCGAGAAAAAATCTACGAAACGGAACGAGCAAAAACAAAGGTTGAGATAACCGAGTGAGAAAAGTCGAGGGTACAAAAAAATTTGTTTTTCCTTCGATGCCCTGTATGTGCGGGTGGAGGGGGAGGATGGAAAAAGCAAAACAGAGGTGGAACGCGTGGACCGATCAACCCTGTGGAAAAGCAATCGCAGAGTCGGACAAGAATGTGCGCGGAGGAAGCAGTTTTTCTCGGCTCGCCACCGCACGGAAAAAGGTTTTCGCGGCGGGGAATGAGTCGGGTGAGGCGAAGAGCCCAAGGGTTGCGGAATAGTACAGAATTGGACAGCTGGACGGACGTTGCGTTATTATTGCTTCCCGAAAGATTGGTAGTCTCCAGAACGGAGCGTGGAAAGATTGGATCTCTCGTGGTGGTGGTGGTGGTGGTGGCGGTGGTATCGGTGATAGCTGTGTGAGATTTTTGTTCGAGCCGTTACCATCGACGATCCCTTGAGCGAAGAGCGTCCAAGAGAAAATCACAAAATAAACGCGCGCGCACACTGTGACTCGGGTCTCTCGCTTTGCTCGATCGAAAAGAAAAAATTATAGACACCGTGCGGTGATGTGAGACCAAAACGGGGAGAGAACCGAGGGAGATGAGCAAACGCCGGTGAAAAACCGAGTAGCGGTTATCGAAGCTTTCACAGGCGGGTCCACTGGCTCTCTCTCCCTCCCTCTCGAGCTCTCTTCTCTTTCAATCTTCTCTCCTTCCTTTTCCAATCCCCCGTTCTCCATTCCGGCCTGCAAGCAACGGACTCATCTCGGCTTTGGAGAGCTATGGCTGACTTCTCTGACGTCACAAAACTATTTTCACTTCAACCAACCGCATCGTACGGCTTTATTAACCCAACTTTCCCGACGATCGAGAGAATCCTCGTTTATCTGCTAGTAAAAGCATCGTGGAAAAACAATGATTACGATGGAATACCGTCTGACCACACGTTTTTTCCATGATGTTTCCGTATCGATAGGCACGCAAACACACCAGGCGCATACTCAACCGAGGGGACAAAAAACACACACACCGTTCGTTCCAATCGTTCGAAATGACGCTTTTCTTTTTTCGCTTTGTTGATGTTTTCATTTATTTCCGGCTGGCTAAATATTGGAACACGTCGGTGGGGATATTCGACCGCCCTCTACCGTTGCACACTTTGCTCTCGCGAATATGTGCGAGCATATAACGGAATTCATTCGTCTGCTCGGTTGGTACATGTCGACTGCGAGTTGCCGCGAGCGACATTCATCTTCCCGTTGCGCGGATTCGCTGGGGAGAGCAATAGATGGATAAAGAGAGAGAGAGAGAGAAAGAGACGCCAGGGTGAGAACGCAAACGCCCGAGCGGCCAAACGGCACACCGAGCAGGGGTTGGGAGAGATCCAGGAGAGAACAGGGTAGGAATTATATCGAACGGTTCGAGAACAGTTTGCGCAGAGCGGACATGTGTACGACAAATCCTCGGGGATTATAGGTAGCAGCGCGCCACAGCCGCCGTTGCCGCGCGTGGCCTCCCGAAAACCCCTGCGATACCCTCTCTCACGTAACGTCGAAACCCACGCGCTCTCGTCGGGCGTGCGGACCGATCACGTTGAAATATGTCCGCGGCCAGGAGATATCAAACCTTTGAGTTACGAGCGCATTCGCCGTAGTAATCGAAGCCCTCCTGAACGCAGCGCTCCCACCAATACACGAAATCTCCGTCCGACACCGGAGACTCCCAGTCAGCATCGATTTCCTCGATGCCATTATTGTTGGTGAGCCCGTCACAACCCCGGATAAATACGTCAAAGAACCAGAAAAAAACCCCGGATAGCAATTACTTCGTCGCGAATAAACGCTCGAATCAGCCGAAGTTCCTTGGCTGATGGTTACATGGATAGGATGGACTAGCCGACCTATCAACGCTCTATTTAGCCATCCTTTTTTACATTTAAGACAAACATATTAAATATTTAATATTTCTAAATAATTTGAATATTAATAAATTTATTTTTAATTTATTTATTGAAATGTTATTATTTAAATTATTAAATTATTAAATATTAATATTACATTTAAAAGCAAGATTTTTAATATTTTTTTATGGATTTCCACTAGGGCATTTTTATGATCTGAATCCGAATTTTTTACCATTTTTCTTCGAAATGAAATATGGCTGCGGAGACTCCCCCTGAGTATCATAAAATAATATTCATTTTAGGTTGTTTCATCATAAGGTTTTCACTAAAGTTCAGTGGTATTCCTGATCATAAGGACATTTTTGCTTGTTCGGCTCTTTTACCAGAATCGTCAAAGTTCTAGAATTTCAGTCTTAGCGTCGATTAGAGTCGATTTAAAGAGGATTTTGGTAGACTCTGTAAATGCCGTTTAATCATGACATTTCTATTAACTTTTCCCGACAAGTTAACTTGAAAAACAGCCGAAAAAATAACGAAGGGAAAGAATCGAGAAAATCGATTACTCGACCACCAAACTCTGCAAATTGTAAAAAAAAAATATAGAGTCGGGGCGCAATAAATCAAGTGAAACTTTTAACGAGGAAATAATAACGAAGAGAACGAATACAGAATGGAGTTCCAAATTGAAGCCAGAAAAAACGATTGACAATTCAGTGAAGTCATTTTTTTAACGTGGTAGGGGATAAAATTGGCTTTCAATCTATTTTTACAGTTCAACATCGATATATTTCGTTCCCTTCATTCGCATTTATCATTTATTGTCGACAACCACGTATTTTTTCATTAAAATTCATCAAAACTGATATTTGACTCAACTTTTTTTAGTACAATGATCCAGTATAATAAATAAGTATTACAATAAATCGCTTATCTTCGAAATTTTTAAGTACTTTAAAACACCAAGCAATTTTTACCAGAATTTGTATACTAAACAACGTTTAAAGGAAAAGATCGGAGGTTTAAGGTAAAAATTATTTTGCTACCGAATTCCGTTTGAAATTCATACAGGAGTATATTCATGGTGAAAGACAACATCGGTGCAAACGCGCAATTCGAGAACTCTCATTGCTCTCCGCGAGTTAAGCAATCTTCTGGAATTTGAGTTTGGCAAACTCTCGCTTTCTCTCTCCGTCGGTTCGCTTTTCCCTCTTCATCCTTTATTCTGGCACTTTCTCTTTGGCTCGACTTGGCGTATATTTGGCCCAAAAGGTATATATGCAGTCACCAACCTACACTGTCCGAGATTAATTTAGCGCCGGAACGTACAGTAGTGTCGTGACAGGTTGGTGAAAGGGTGAATCGTCATGAAAACTACAGGCGACTAGTGTTGCGCAACGTTGTGGATATTTCGTCGTTGGGTGGTTTCGAGTTTTGCTTATCTCTCTCTCTCTCTCCCTTCCTCTCTCTTTCTGTCCAGCCGCCGTCGCGACGGCAATGATGTCCGAGGCCTACGGATCCCAACAGGGAAAACCGGAGAAACGGAGAGAAATACCCCTTTCATTTATCAGGCTCCGACATCTTGTCGGGTCGCTCGGATTTAATTATCCGAAACAAGCGAGGGGAAGGGGACGAGAAATATTCGGCTCTCGACGTTTCTTGTGGGTGCACGGGGTGAATGGAAAATGAGCGAATGACCGGCGAATGTTGATCAGCCAAGTGACGGCTGGACCGATTGATTCGCAGATTGTATGGGAGAAGAGATTGTTGATAAAACTGTTAACGTGCCCGATGTGACACACGAGAAATGGGAATAATCGCAACGGACGGGTTGAGTTGATTATAGACTTTGGAAAGAACGTCATTTCTTCGAACTAGTACGCGCCTTTTATTCTTGGGAATTGTAACGAGATGAAGACAAAAATAGGGGACAAGATTCCAATGTTTTTACTCAAAACTACCGGGGTATAACTACGTCAATGGGTTTACTCTTATTTCGAAATATAATTATATTCAATAATACTGATTTACGTCTCATATAACCTCTGATCTCTGATAAAAAATAGGAAAACTATCGATTTGGCAGCAAGTTTTCACGCTCTTTACGATAATTCCAAAACTTGGTTCTTCACCATTTTCTTGGAATGACTTTCTGAATCTTAAATGTGCGAATAATTTAAACCAACGAGAAAGATTATAACGTCTGATGACAATTCACCGCCATTTTTTTATTTGTTCTACAGAAATCAGTCGAACAAAGATTTAAAGCGGAAAGGAGTAAAATACGTGGAGGGGCCAAAGGGAAAGAGAAGAATACAATAACTTTGCCTCGAGCCCTTTTTGATCCCAGCTATATATACATCGATACTCCATGAATTCGTTAGAAGTCGTAGCAATGAATTTACTCTCGGACTTTGTCTTCTTCTACCTCCTTCGTGATGGTGATGAAGTGAAGTATGCCCGGGTCTATAATAGGAAGGGAAATAAGTGCGCGCGTTGGAGGAATAAAGCTTCGTAGATAGTTACAAGTTGACAGAGACTATGCTCAAGATCTCTCGGTAGTTGTAGCGGAGAAAGATGCAAAGTTACGATTGTGTTCGTTCGCAACAATCGATTTGAAATTGGCTAAAGCAAGTCGAGGCGATCTCTCTCTCTCTCTTTCTCTTCCGTCTCTTCTGCGACTACCGAAGAGAAGAGGGAACTTCGTGGGAGTATAAGCGAAGCGGCTGAGAGCCAGGGGACTCGGAACAGAGATATTTTCAAAGGGGACTCGGAAATTGCCCGTCCAATTGAATCGCAAACAATATGAAAATTTGTTCGAGAGTTTTGATTATACAAAGGCGGCTGCTGCTGGGGATGCATGGGTAAGGAGGTGGGGAGGGGTGTAAAAGGTGAACGAGAGAAAGAGAGAAGAGGAGAGACGATGGTATGTAGAGTAAGGGCAAGCACGGTAACCCACCAACGAGTTACGGTTCCAAAGAGGATGGAGTTTCGCGCTGAGAACGGAGGAGATCGGATATTCTTAGTTGCGCACGCCGAGAATGGAACGGGAAAGCCACGCGGGGTAACAATGGGTCGCCATCAGACTTGCAAAACGGATCGGCGTTTTTACTTTCAAATTAAATTATTTTCCTCCATTTTGTGTACGATTAATGCTCTTGAGGGGCCGAGGACTTGGTAATCGCTCCCCTTTTTCTTCAGACGTAAAAACGGATATCGGCGAGGTCCAAGAGAGAACTCCGATCGGCGACCTGACCCCTCCCCGTTAACAAGCCATGAAATCTAGATAAGTGGAGAAAAATATTCTCCCTCGATCACGAATACTCGGATGGGCAAAACGGAATTCCAAACGATTTTACCGCGATATCGTTTATGGATATGATATTATTCCTCGGCCAAAGTGACAAATCGTTAGACCGAACGCATGACCGAGACCCCGGCAAAGATACGGCACGAGCAAGATATTTACTGGAGCCTAGATGGCAGATAACAGCAGCGTTTCCCCGGGGATGGTAAAACCGCGGGGATGATCTCCGGTATAGAATCCGTGCCAAGCCGCAGTTATCTACCGAGCAACGTCAACCATTAAGCAACCGAAACATTTATAACGGCCGCGTATTTTATAATGCCATCCAATAGCCCCGTCCAGTTTTCTCTCACGGTAGGGGAGCACACTGTACGGGGATAGTACGTCCGTCTCTGCCAACCGGACTCCCGCGATGACGCTTCTGCCAAATTTCTCTTCCACTTGTAAGGATGGATCATCCAAAAGATCCTGGAATAAAAAATTAAGTGTACACCTAACACGGGCTCCTGGTGCCAAGCACTGCGGTCTACGTCAACCGAGGTGCGCTGTCATGAAGAAAAAAAGGAAGGAGCGAGAGAGGCCTCTCTGCCTAGCTATATGGCGCAAGGCGAGATTCAAGCACGCGCGAAATTGCATGTGCCTCCGGAAGCCGGAAAAAGGTCGGTGAAGAAAAGTGGCTGCGATGAAGAAAAAAGGCCATCCGGTTTTCCAAACGGAAAGCTGAATTTCTCCGTTTTTCCACGCGGTTAGATTAGGTGTCCGCTACGTGTTCCCTTTGACCTAGTAGGATCACGTGTGCGTCGGGACATACTTGAAAAGGTTATAAATAACGAAGCCGACGGAAGCCTCGGGGTCACGAGTCTCCGGTCGCACGTTCTTGGCTTTTTCATCCAGTTCGAAAAAAAGACACGAAAATACGATGTCCTGAAGACGAGGACGATGACTGTGTGATACTCTCCTCACAAGACAGCTATACAGGCAGGGGCGAATATGGCTGGGAATATCAGTGGAAGAGTTGGTTCTGACTACCAGGCTGAAAGGGAAGCAGATTAGAACCCGGCAATCAAGCCAATTATACACTTCGGTGGCGCTGACCCAGCTCCTCTTACGACTCGTCCGCTTCCTCCCGACATTGGTTGGACTGCATAGCGAATCCAACCCTATATGTACTTCGTATGTCACGTCCCTTCGACTTCACCCGGAAACTCCATTCTTCCACGCTCTTTTTCCTTTTCACTGTTATCTTATGCTTTTTCTCTTTTACTATTCCAATCTTTCCACTTTTTCGTCTCTGTTATATATTCCTTTTCTTTTTCCTCCATTGCATCATGAACGTTTTCTCAGTCTCACCCGTTTCAGTTCTATCATTGTGTAGCCCTTTCCACGGCGCATTCTCAGTACTTCGTTCCACCCATGTTTTCCACCATTTTAGCAACTCCTTCCACCCTTCGTCCGATGAAGTCTCCAAAACTGACTCGACGGGGCGTTCTCTCCGGAAACTTATCAGAACGCTGATAATCCTCGCCGTATCTTACGTACGTAGGCTACCCACATAGGAACACGTCTTGATAAGCATCAGCCCTGGTAGTGAGCTGTCCTCGAGATTAAATGACTCCGTCGCTTCCTGCATCCCATCATCTTATCTCCCTGAGACGACGCGACAAATTTCCTTCCATTTATCCAATGGGAACATTTCATTTTCGTACGGATGATATCAGCTGTGCTGTGCAGATGTGTTGTCTAACGCACCGTAATGAAGAAAGAACCAACAACCTCTAGAATCCAGAGCTCGCTTCGAGTGTTACGACATTATTAATTTACTTCGATATCTAGTTAATTTTGATAGAATGATAAGAAACGCCTCTCTACGCAACGAATCTTTCATTCGCTGAATGGCCATTTTTGCGCAGTGTCCGTTCGGAATACCGTAAGATAAAAGAACAAAGGAAGAAAAAAACGCGAAAATGGGAATAAAAGGGTAGTCGCGTCGGGAGACCAGCGGGCGCACGAGTGCCCTAGCAGGTTTTTTTCGAAGACGAGGCAAGGGTCGTATGGTGAAGAGCCTCGACGGTTAACTCTTCGGAGACGTTCCAGCTGAAGCAACGGGTACAGCGAGAGACGAGGGATAGCGACGAAAGAGTCCATCCAAAAGTGCCGAGTGGCAGATTGCAGCCAGGGTCTTTGGAGGATCATCAAATTAGCGGGAGAGTCTTTGAGGGTCTCCCTCTCGCTTTCTACCTCCCTTTTTTTTCTCCCTTTCTCTCTTTTTCTTTCTTGTACAGGTAGCGAACCCGCTCGTCAACCTCTCCGGCAAAATTATGCCCTCACGACCCTGTCACCGAATAGAGTTGCAAACTCTCTTTCGTTGCATCTTCCTCTGGCACTTACCTCGCCCTTGTGAGCAGCGTGCATTGCTAAGCGGATCTCTGCATAGGAACGAGCGTTCAATCTCGTTCCTCGTATCGGTTATGATCCAGCCCTTTGTAAAGATGGAAAATAAAATCGCAATGTTTCTCGCGCTGGCTTTTTCCTTCACTGCGCTTGCAAGCTTGCGATCAATGAGAACTGCATAATCATCGGGTCACGCGAAAAGTGTGTGCGCAAGCACGTTTCGCGATATACGCTTGGTCAATGTAGAATTCTTAGAGGGGGGGATTAGCGGGGCCAAAAAATTTCGGCGGTATGTGCTTCGAGAGCAGTGGAAACGGCAGCACGTTGGGCAGTCGGCGCGTACATGTTACGTATACGGGATATTTTTAACCCAAGGTACACAAAGCGCGTGAATGTTTTATCGCGAGGCAGCCCTTTTGCCTTGGGGCGCCGGAGACGTATACCTGCATATGTGTACATGTGAATGTCGATATACAAGCGCACTAATACACATATTTAAACGACGCACACATACACACACACACGGATCCGGGTACACAGTCCCAAACACCCGTATTCCTAGCTGGTACGAACTGGGGCAGAAACACAAAGCGTGTCCACTGCCTGCTGGCTGAGATACCGCCAACAATGCTTAAACGCATGACGAAGAGGACACACTCTCCCGCATATACCCCTATACGTATTGCACTCCACACAACCGGAACCTCTCTCAACTTCCGCCAGTTTCCACCAGACCTTTCCGCAATTCTGTGAAATACGACGATCAAGGGCCCATACAAATTTCGTCGACCCCTCGCGCGGTTTATTAATCTACCCGACCTGTACATGACGAGATCTACGCGACAGTCGCAGCTCCCGTTGTTAATGCCTGATGCATTCTTTTTTAGTCTTTTGCCATACGTTCGTCCAATACCCACGCTCGAAAGAATTATTATTGTGGAAGAGCGATCGATCGTCCTGCTCCTGACGTTAGAGTATTCTCCACTGAGAAATATCGTGTGCTGTTCGATAAAAACTGTAGCGGGACAACAAAATGTTGATTACTCATGGAACAATAATTTAGAAGTGAACGGGAGAGTCATTCGGGTCAAATGTGCGCGAGTCACAATTTAAGGCATTGCCAAGTTTGAAAGATAAGGCTTAAATTCTCTACTCATTATCCAAACTAATGCTCCACTGAAGTGCGTGTAACTTGCATTGAACCGTCGACCTTCCGCGGCTCATTCGAAGATAAAGAGGCTGCGCAGACGGCTTCACTTTAGAATACGGGATCCCGAGTAGAGTCTTCATTATTTTTTTGTGCAAAGTACTAATTAATCACAACACATTCACGAAGTTTCAAGCTTAGGAAGTAAATACTTTTTGAAATAAAAAAATATCAAACTTTGCAAAATTAACCTCATATTTATTACTATTTTATTGCATTTTACGTAATTTTGACATATGGTGTTGCTATTTTAGATAGTTTTCAGTAGTACGTTTTAATTTAGCAAACAAAAAAATGACGCGTAATTTTTTTATTTCTTTTATTCATGTTACTTTTTGTTTGTTATAGTTTGTTTGGGTTTTTTGGGTTTGCCGCCAATCTCCTCGTTTAGCGTTTAGGTGAAACTAAACGCCAAATGGGCGGCCATTTTGTTTTTCTTTCTGTCATGTGATTCAATGTTTGTACTCGTTTAAAGTAAGGTGAAAGGTGAAACTAAACGCTAGTTTAGTTTCACCTTTATAAAATACAATATGGATAAAAATAAATTATGTTGTCACAAAAAAAAAATAAAAATGGTTATTCAAACAAATAAAAACAAACTAAATGATTAGGAGTTAAACCCAACTAAAATAACAAAAAGTAACATGAATAAAAGAAATTTAAAAAATGAAGAGTCATTTTTTTGTTTGCTAAATCAAAACGTACTATTGAAAACTATCTAAAATAGCAACACCATATGTCAAAACTACGTCAAATGCAATAAAATAGTAATAAATATCAGGTTTATTTTGCAAAGTTTGATATTTTTTTATTTCAAAAAGTATTTGCTTCGTAAGCTTGAAACTTCGTTAATGTGTTATGATTAATAAGTACTTTGCACAAAAAAATAATTAAGACTCTACTCGGGATCCCGTATTCTAAAGTCCTTTTGAAAAAACGTAAAAACGAGGGATAATTTCCTGGTGATGTTTTCTAAGAATTACTGAGCTGTCCATACTAATATTCTCGCGATACGTGTAACGCGATCAATAGACGAATCTCTTTTTGGTCTAACTGATGAAATCCTTCGAGTCTGTACGCCAAAAATCTCGCATTTCGAACGTTTGTTTTTTATCTGTGTTTGACGATTTAAGATTTCATAGGCTAAAAAATTTGGCTCGTAAAACGACCGACAATTGATGAAGACGAAAAAAGTCGGTTGCGTAACCGCAAACCTGGTAACAAAATGAGGTTGCACTCGTGTCAAAGTATATCCGCAAAATAGCGGCTCGTGTGGTGTAACGTATAAATTTTTGGATCGAGGGATGAACGTGTGTAGCTCCGAATACGTGCGCCCGAAAATAATGTGAATAAATGTTCGTGTGTGAGAGGAGAGAACAGGAATAGTAACGAAAGTGACCGGCTGTACAGTGAATATCGAGACTGATGCGATTGGCTGGCTGGGAGTAGAGCACGTACTCGTCTGGAAATGGTAATGGCTAATGGGTAGCCTCGAGTGTTTGCCCGATAGTCGTATTTTTAGTAATGTTCTGGACGCCAAACTCCGCACTGGGTATATACGGTATTCGAGAAGGAATTTTTTACACTAACAAAAGCATAAAAGAAGAAAACCACGAAATATCGATTCGGCTCCGTTTTAGCCAAGGTAATCGGCCATCGAACGGATTTCCGGCGCGGAACGAAAAATGTTCAATCCGCTCTACGATGTTTTCTCAGCTGGTAAATTGGCGTAGCCTTGGGATAAACTTCGCTAAAACGCAGGTAGCCTCAGCTGGTGGACGGCTCTCACTACTCGGACGCACGAAATTCGATTCTCATTTCGCCAACGTTGCAGGACTGGAATTCTTGCAGCGCGAGGTTTTTCACGTTCTCTTGGCGAAACGTTTTACCGCCCGCCAATCGCGTTCGAATCTACCAACCTTTTAGAGTAGGAATTGTAACGGTTCGCCTCGGCGCATCACCGAAATTCAGTTACTTTTTTTTTTGGTTTGGGACAACTATTTAGAGAAAAAACAAAAGCATAATAATATTTAGGTATAGATAACACAAAATAAAAAAATGATACGAGAGCAGGAGAAAATAATAATAATAATAGCAGCGGAAGAAGACGATAATAACAATAGCAGTGAGAGACTCGGAAAGTCGGAAGAGACGTGATAACTTTTGTTTCGAGATGCCCATTTTCAACGCCTTAACTCGACAGACGGGAAGAGTATGAAGAGGCGAAGTGCGAGTATCGGTGCCGTTGGCAATGCCCGCGACGATGACTCTCGAGAGTTCGTACAAATAAAATTCTCTCGATTTTTCCGCGAAGCCGCGAAGAGCACGCCTCACGTATTCGGAAAAGTCGACCCGAGAGAACGCTCGAGCGAGACTCCGGTCTCTCATCCTCTCGCGTATTCGCGCGCCGCGATGCATCCCACCGAATTGCAAAACCAACGTACAGTAACGTAAGGTGGAAAAGGAGTTTGGTCCGATCAAACTTTAAAAAAGTGAGAGACATTATTTCTCGGCCTTCGGGACATATTCAATTTCCTCTATGGGATGAGGAGAACGGATGAGGAAAGTGGGAAAACTCCCTCTGGTGTTCGAGGGTACCCCGAGGGTACGCGAAACGACCGCTACTATGTATCTTTCACCCTCAGTGCGATCCCGCACAACCCTCCGCATGATCGGCCATATTTATTTCACCAACTGGTCTACCACCGTGACGATCCAACAGGGTATCACAGATTCCATTCTCTGCTCGTCCGTTTTCCGAGGACGAAAGCTCGAAGAAGAATTCGATACAAAATGGCGACAGTGAGAACGACAAAAATAAAGGTAGACCACAAACCGGAAATGCTCTTCCGACAAAGTAGAAATGGTTTTGACCAATTCCAGATGACAAAGAGAAATTGACTCGAGACAAAGGAAGAAAAAGGACGTTGCAATAACTTCGTTTCGCTGAAGACAAAGAAATATTCCAGGCTGGAGGTTTCGTAATTCGGCGGCCTCGACCCGGACATCGCGTCACCCAAGTGCGCACCAACTTATTTCCGTTATTCGCGAATATCATCGAGAATTTAATTATCGGTGTGGTTGAAGAGGCATCGGGCGCGCGGGTGCACGGGACAATGGTACGTGCCTGACGATTTTCTTTTCCATCAACGTGCCAGAGAAGGTGCGCAGTAGTATCTCTCATCACTGGGTGGCGTTCTATCCGCGCCGTCTCCCCTTCCATCACCGGCGCTCGCCACCCGGCAACTTCCATTGCAGGGTTAATATCAGCCTGATCGTCGGTCCGCGATTTGCATGACAATCGAGTCTTCTCGAGGCTTCTCTCGGGACCCTGAGGGAATCGTCGTTGTCTTCGTCGTGGTCGTTCTACTCGTCGCACTCGTTGCGTCTTCGAGTTTTGGCGTCATCACAGTGGTGTGGCTTCGTGGGCAAAACTTTCCCATTCCCCGGCTCCGATGTGCTCGTCAAAGGAGAAAACGAGCGAGACGGAACGACCGAGAGAAGGAAAAAAGGGACGATGAAAAACGGAGAAGAGAAAAGAGAGAGAGAGAGAGAGATGGAAAGATGGAGGGAGAAAGACGAAGAAAACTACTGGGGAAGATGGAAAGAACGGCCGAGAGTGCGAGGTCACCATGTACGCTTTCCATCTAGGCTTTTACCGATCCCACAGCGTAGCACGTACCTCCAGCCCACATTTTCCATCCCAAACTCACCTAATATATATACACGTGTATACTTACAGTGTATAACCTGTGAGCTTGATGCAACCCTGTGAAGTTAAGAGCCCTAATTAAATTCAGTCGGGGTACTCTTATACGAAGCCCTGGTCCATCGTTCATTAAGCGTCGCCGGATCAAAGTGATATTCCTCTCGTAAAGTACTTCTACGTTGGTGGAGAAAGGCATGGGCATGACACGCCGTACCGATAGCCCACCAACACGAGAACGTCACCAGCCAGCTACCCGCTTAAGCGAACAACTCCACACACGAGTTTCCTCCTTCCCCGTACGACCCCTCTCGTCTGTACGGAGCCTGGTTAGACATTCCGCCACGTGTAGTCACATTCACGATGAAAGCTCACTGCGGCTCCATGCGAGGTGGATATCCTCTATATAACCAACCTCGCTGAGACGACGCGAATCTTTTATCAGACTCGTGGACGAATGTGTGCTGCGTTTGCCAAATTAACGCATCAGTTATCACCATCGAGTCTGACTTATGCACACGTGCATACGCGACAGTCTACACGAAGTTACAATACCGAATTAATCAAGAGCTTCTCATCAATCACGAACTGGCTTTGGAGGAAGCCGATTAAACAAATAATTCGTATCTCGATTTTTTATAAATTACCTACTGACCGATAATGAGTTGGCGATTCGTAATTGATTAGCGTTTTTCATAATTATCTAAATGATCAATTTTTTTTCGTAAATCATCAATTTCTCATAAATAACCTATTTGTCAAAGTTTCTTATTTTTTAAGACAAATCCTCGATTAGTAATAAATTATCTTATGCTTTTTCTTTCACTCGAAATCTGTGCTCCCCATTTAATAATCTCTAATATCAAGTTTTTAAGATATTTAAATACGTTATTTAGTTTAAATCTAAGAGGGAAAAAATTGGAAATTGGGAACGAAAAAAAAATTGGCAGTCATCCGCGCCGATGCGGACGTAATCATCGTAAATGAGGGCACTAGAATTACTTCGAAGAGAGCGGCACGAATGATCGTATTTAAATAAGACTTTCCTACCAGAAGATCATCGTAGAGGTATGAAATTTCCGGATAGGCGATGAAGTCGACCATGGCTGCGTCTCGAAATTACCCACGCTGTTTCTTCGCGAAAAGACTCCTGTCCAACAGTAATGCTGAAAAATGCTTGTCACCACGAACCCACGCACAACGAAAACACAGAACCACCGCGAACCACAAAAATTTCTCGTCGTCAAACTCGTCCCGCTTATCTTTCCTTTAAGTCCCAGCAGCGACGATTTTCGTTTCGGAAAATCTTCCGCGAAACCCTATTTCGCCGTAAAATTATTCGACCCGCTGGTACATCGAAGAATATTTCGACGTGCGTTCGAAAACTTTTTTCACTCGATCGGAGGGAGAAGAGCGGGGGTTCTCAGATCTGCGCAGACGCTTGAACAGCACTCGGCACTACCGGCACACCACGCGTTCGCGAAACTGGAATAATTGAAACTCATACGACCGAGAATATTCGACGTCGAAATCGTTCGTCAAGCGAACGTCATTCGAATACTAAAAAAAAAAAAAAGGTCACAATTTTTCAATTTCACTTCGCACTGGAACGACGAGTGTCAAGGGGACCCGAAACTTCAACGATCCAAAAAAGGTTCGCCGTTCTCTCGTTTCCTGTCAGAACTTCATTTCAGAAGAAAGAAAAAAAAACCCGAGATCGCAATGTGACAAAGGTCACGGTAAAACTGCTCGAAAAATGGTAACCACGTGACAGATTTTTCCCGCGCTGAAGAAAACCCCTCCTCTTGTCTCCCTCTCGCTGTTCTACAGCCACACAGAAACACACTAGGCTCTCTCCCGCACACACGGACACACGAGATATCGAATATTCCAGAGGATGATCAAGCGATCGATCAACAATGACGACACGTGGCCAGTACTTTCGTTTATAAACCTTTTCCTTCTTTTCGTAAAGAATAATATCGGGCACTTTCTACGATAACGGAATCGTGCGTGCGATAACTCGGTAAAAAAAAAAGACGCGCGAGAGCGCAGCTTGCAGAGGGTTCGGGCGCGTAACTGCGACTAGACTGTCTCGTGGACTCGGAAAGCGTACGGGAGAACGGGATATATCCGCGTCGCGGGGGCTGACGTGGAGTCCACGAGGCGCGCACGAGGGCGGCGGCGTCGTCGTCGTCGGCGGCGGCGGTGAACGGCGGCAGTGGCGCGGGCGTCGGCGTTACCGCTCTGTCTTCTCGTCTTTCTCCCTCTTCCATCCTCCCGACGCTCTTTCGCTCCCTCACGTTTATCGGGGGGGGGGGGGAGAGCAAAGGACAGACAAAATACCCGGAGGGTTGCGAAAGGGGTTGCGGGTGGTGCGCCGGGAGGGATTGGTGATTGGTAAGAACGAGAGAGAAAGGAGAATCACACCAGGGTCAGTATCTTTCTCTGTACGTGTCTCTCTCAGTCTCTTTCTCTCTCTTCCTCCACCCCTTCCTCCCTCCCTCGCTCGTTCTCATTCCCTCTGCCTTCTTGAACGAGGGTGCTTTTGCGAAGCGAAAGTACGAGTCTATAAGCTCGGTCACTGAGGCGGCGTCGCCACTCGGCCTATCTCCTTGCGAGTGACTTCCCCTTCCCCTCACCCTTATGGTTCCTCTCCTGTCGCGGCTACCTAGCAACCCCTCTCTCTCTTCTCATTCTCCAAACCCTCATTCTCCTTCCTGCCCCTCGCAGCCTCGATTTTCATCCCTTAGTAAGCACCTCTCTTTCGCAGCCTTCTCAGCCACCGAGAAATTAACCCACGCTCTGGTTTCACTAATGCTGACTGTATCAATGTGGCATCGTCGTTACGTCCTAGAATGTAGGTACCTCACCAAATTGTACAAATAGTACTCGAACGTATAAACGCATTTGCGCAGACTACGTTTTACACGCGATTATTATCTTTGCCTGGGAATTTGTAAATCGAGGAAATGAAGGTTACTTCGCAGTAGGTGGATGTAGATGTCCGCGTACATTTTTTTGGATAGAGTAGATAGCGATCACCGGAATCGATCGAGTGTTTAGATGGAATGTTTAAATACTCGATTACTCTGAAGTTTCGGTCGATGAAGTAGACCATTCTCGAAGTAATTGAAATTTTTCAATTGTTTCAATAAATAACAGACCGTTATTTTTTTTTCGAACTTCCGGTTCATGAAATATCACTTTTCTTGGTCTCCTTCACCCGGTTCTTCATCGGGTAACCCGATCCTTCGAAAAATCCGGTCATCCGGTTATGTGACGTCATAGAATTCTGATTTAGTTTAGAATTGTAAAAAATCATTTTGTACTCAAATACATTGGCGCCAGGTGATTTTTCGCGAACTTAGCAACTCGTGTACTAGTTAATTTAAAGAATATGAATTCAGAGATTGAAATGTTGGGCACGTAGTTGCAAATCTGCGTGAAAAAAGAATATTCTCATACGCGAGAAAAAACATGTAAATTTATTTCATTACTCACTTCCTTCTGGAGTACAGTATTCAAAAATTCCGAAAGTTCATACAAATTTTCCGTTCAATTCCGTAATTTTTCAATGAAACAACTGATAAATAAAAGAATGGTTTTCTCTTCCCGATCAACGATTCCAATGTCGATGTCTGTGATGACGTTTAGATGATTTCATAGCTCGAACAAAATTTCGGAGAGTTACGTATTTCCAAAGCTTTTCCAAAGTGCACGAGAGGATGACGATCATAAACCATACACGTTTTCAAAATGGCGATCGAGCGTTCTTAGAGGGTTATGGCGTCCAAGAATGAGTGTGAGTAGACTCTGTTTGTTCCAAAGACTATAATAAATTGCATCCACAATACGGAGCCGCGCGTGCCACGCGCGAAGTGACCCCGCGTCGTATAAATTTGAAGTTGTACAGCGCCATGATATAGAGCTCAAGCCTTTCCAATGAAATTACTATGGGTGCGATTTTGCTCGAGCTAACAGAGTGTACAATATGAGAGTGCTTGCCTTTGGTGTTGGACGGGGTGCTTTCCTGATATATTGCTCCCGATCTTGAATATTCAGCTTTACTTTTCATTGTCGAAAACAAGTTGAGGAGGAAGTTGCGGGGGCAACTTGTCGGTGGGACTATAAATTCTCTCAATAATCTAAAGACGAGAAAGATTAAACAAAGGCTCTGGAGAATACCGTCACAAAGATTCTGCAATAATCTCGATGCAAATTTAACTTCTGACGACTTCAAAACTTCGCACTCAGTCCAATGTCTGTGAATTGAAAATTTTTCTTTTTTTTTCAAAAATTCACTTGGCGTTGGTGAACATTTACATATCGTTTTTTCATCATTCGGGAAAGCCTCGAAAGAACGAGAATCGAAACTTGTCTTGTGTTCAATATAGGTTAAGAAAAGAGACACTGATTAAATATAAACAATAAATATTAATTATTATATATGTATATAATTATCCAATTTTTACTTGATATAATAATAAAAATTAGAGGATTCGTAATATACCAAAAAGGTTAAATAATAAATATATAATTACTATAAATAGTTAATTATAATTAAATCAACATTACATTATCAAAAAAAGTTGCAAGCAACGTACATAATCTCAACAGGCTTAATCCAATAGTCACGTGGACTTGAAAATATGTTTTCTTTTTTTCTTTTTCGAATCCGCATAATTATACACGGCCCTATGCACACGGTATGACTCCTCGTGGAGTGATCAATAAAGCCAGGAAAAACATCGCGTTTAACACACAACGAAACTGGCGGGCGAGGCACCAATGAGCAAAACTCTTCCGGAATGATATAACAAAGCGGGCGAGAACCAGTAGTTGAGCACTTGAACAGCAAGAGCGATGTGCTACAGAGGCGAGTAGGAGGTAACGCGAGGGAGAAGAAGAGAGATAGAAAAGGGAAGAAAGACAGAGAGAGAGAGAGAGGGAGCCGGAGTCGCGCTTGTAGCGTCGAAGGGTGGTGAGACGCAGGTGCACGCCGGAAGTCGGCAAAAACTTCGTTAGGGAGGAACGCAAACAATTCCTGGCTTGAGCGCGTTCACCGATCTCTGCTCGCATTGAGTTATATATACTGTGTATGTGTTACACATTGCCAGTAGTTACTCCGGTTCACGAGCGAGCCGTCTGTGCTTTAACACGCGTTTGGTAGAATTATTCTCCTTATGTAAATGAGCCGACGTCGAATGAAATATCTGCGGGTGGTCGTTCCCGCTGATTTTCACTAGTCCCTTCCCTCAGCCCAGACCTCTCTTTTCCTTGAGGTATAATCCAAGGCTCTTCCGGTTCTCCTCGAGAAAGTCTCGAATTCCATAGATCCAGCTATACGTTCTTTCCCCTTCGCTCTCGCGAGTTCTTTCTCTTTATCACCCTAAGCTTAATGCCAATGCCTCGGTAGGAAATCCACCGTCGAGTTTCTTTCCTTCGTGGACAGTAAGACTCTTCAGCGTGCCCCCCCCCCCCCACCCCCTAATTACAACCTCGTAAATCGGCTCTCCAATTTGTCGAACTACGCAATCCCATGACACTTCACCGAGCCGCCGACTGAATTTCGACGTGCCTTATCGCACACTCCCCCCCTGCTCCATGTATGTGTCCCTACTGCAGGATCTAGGTGCCTGCTGATATTATGGGATGTCGGGAATGTTGTACACGTGCATGAGTTTTTGAAGAGATGGGAAAGTCAATTCTCGATCCTGAGTTGTATTCCTTCGTACAATTTTTTACAGCTTGGAGATCGATTCGTTGAGTTTAACTCATTAGAGACTAGCGTTGCCATGTGGCTACGTGAGTAGTCAATTTAATTTACGGATCGTACATCAAAAATTACAAACCTAGCGTTGCCATATGGCAACGGTCTAAAACTCAAAATGGGGAGATTTTTAATTTTGTTTTTGTCATCATCATATGAACTGGTCATCATTCAACCCAAATATAAAGATTAAAACACAAAATTTGAATTAAAAAAACTCAGTCCCTAACGGGTTAAATAAAGGTGTGACTATGACGATCCAAAAACAGGGTAATGTGAAGTCAAATCTCTAAAGAAATAAATATGATTCAAAAGTTGATGGGTAATTTGTTTGTATTAATATTAACAAGTTTCATAAAAATGATGAAATAGGAGTCTTTCAAAATGTCGTGAAAGATCTTTAAAAGTGCGGGCTCAATGGTGTACTTGATTTCATTCACTTAATTAATCTGAACCGAAAAGAATTTGTGTTACTTAAATACCTATATAATGTTAATTTGAAATTTGGTCGTATTGGTTGATTATCGTATTTAATGGTGAAAGAAACGGTCGTTTTCGATCTTTTTGAGGAAAAACTGATATTAATATTGATAATAAACAATGCAAACGGATACAAAGAACAAAAAAGTTGACCTAGGATAAACTCCTATTATGCAACAACTATGCCAAATTTCAAGATACTCGTTCGTTAAACGTCGAGTACATCGATTTGAAAAATACAGTTTCAAAAAACGAACGCGTTTAAAGTTTGGCTCGCAATTTGTCTATTGCTAAATTGAGTAAATTTATCAGTGTGAGCGTAAAAATACTATGACTAACACTTCTCATTCCGCCAAAATAAATTATTTCTCAAGATCCCTACTCTAATTGTATTACCCTAAATGTCAGCCTTAAACGTATCAGGGATAAAAAGTACTTCTGTTCAATATCCGTGGCTCATAATTCTTCTTATCAATATTCTTTCTGATAACGATATTGAACGTCAGATCGAGAGGCAAAATAATCTGAATGGAATTTTCGGGCGCGGATAAAGTATCTACAGGTATGGAGGCGAAGTCTCATTTTCGGAAGACCGAAACATCTGGCAATATGTAAACGCTTGTCGAAGTTGAGCTCGCGTATGCGCATGCGTCTATGCGCACGCGTACTTGCGTGTATGATTTTCTATATACAGAAAACTCGTGAACGAAAAGCAGAGGGAGAGAAAATTGGCAGCGGGAGTGGAGGGAAAGAAGAGGGAGAGAGAGAGAGAGAAAACGAAGCTGCCAGAGGCTTGGCAGACGCGGCAAGGTAAATAAACAGGAATTAAATCTGGAAGGCTTTATCGTAGCCAGACGAAGTAGAGGGAGGGAGATAAAGAGAAGGGAGAAGGAGAAAGGGAGAAAGGAGAGCAACACTAGGATTCCGCACCCGAGTCTATCTGTTTACTCTCTCACTCTCTCTCTGTTCCTCCCTTCCATTTTCGCATTGAATCCCTCTCTCCACGCTACGCTTCCGGTTTTCTCTTTCTCAGACGCATGGCTATCTCTTCCCATCTGTGTTTCTCCCTCCCTCGCTCTATCATTTCCCGTTGGTGGTCTCTTCGTGCAGCTCTCTCCACATGGAGCACGCCGCAGCAGCATGCTTGCTTCCATCTCAATAGGAGAAGTGAGGGGCTGAAACGACGATGGCGGAGCGAGAAAGAGAGAAATGGAGGGACAAGACGTGAGATGCTCGAGTATGTGTATATATAAAATCGAGAGCTCAATGGTTAGCTACTTTTCTCTATCTCTCTCTCGCTCTCCTGTTAGTACAAACCAAAGAACGAGTAAAAAGCCAAAAAATTTATATACACATGAGATACATTGGTACACATCGATCCATAGGGTATTCTAAAAGAAACGTACGAGTTTCGACATAGTCTACTTTTCCCGGCATGGAAATCACATGGGGAAAGCCAGATTAAGAATTCAGAAGCACTATCAACCCTCGTTGTCGGAACGGGACCAAACTCGAAAGCATCGAATTTGCTTCCGGAACAAGTCCGACTCTTACCATGCAAGTGCAATGGATATTTAATAGAATAGCCTTCATTTTCATCTAGTAAAACAATCTATTTAGGAACATCGAAATTGATGTTTGTAATATGGAACAATATGCGACAATCGATGGTTGTATATCAAATTCTTTCAGGAATTCTGAAATAAGTCCACCGAATCCCCGAATCCTGATTCGAATATTCTGTTATTTTCTGAATTGGGAAATATACAGGTACTGAATTCCAGAGGGAACGTAGCCAATGTTTAGTTATTTTTGACAGCTCGTAAATTATAGATATATAATTATTGCTTCAATTCAATAAAAGTTTTGTTCATTTACATTGAAAAAAAGTCGCAGGCTTAAAACAATATCGTATTCCAAAATACCGTCTTTTCTTCTACAGGAATTCATCAAAATAATTCTTTATCAAGGTATACGTGAATACTCGCAAACATCTCGGTACCGATTATTACAATCGAATTATCATTGAATTATGTGTAACCGACTTGCAATTGATATTCTAATCAAAAGGCACATTCACCTACGAGTGTTTCGGTAACAGTGAGAATTACTTTGATTTCGGTTCTAAAATTCAACGTGAAATAGCCCATGCATAAACATCTGTACATCTATCGCTAGTAGATATACCTCCGATTCCGATAAAAGGCTCCGGTGCGCCGATCTTTAATTTCGGCTAAGTAAAGCGTGCAGATCGATCGGAGCGAGCAAAAGTCCACCAAAGAGTCTACTGCACAAGCAATCCAAAGAGTGAGCGAGAGAGAGAGAGAGAGAGGTTTGGAGAGACGAGAGCAGCGATAGAGAAAGAGGCAGAAAGTATGGTGGTGAAGAGGGGATAGTAAGGACGAAAAGTGAGCCGAGACCTTAAATAGAAATCCACTTCGCGTATTGCGAACGGACACGCTTGTCTGAGAAATGGGAAGGGAAGGTTCTCGTTTCCTGTATATATGTGCACACCTAAGGTAACCGGGTAAAAGCAACCAGCTACGAAACTATTCTATAGGGTTGGCAATAGGTTTCGTTCAATCCCCCTCCCCACGAGTATCCTGCCCAGTCTGTGCACCTACACCTCGACGATGACCTCAAAGAGCACGCGAGCGTTCGATCAAAACCACGTGGCCTCGAGGAGAAAACATTTATACCCCACGAGTCGACTGGTATGGCCAGCAGAAGGACGCAAACCCGTATCACTTTACACGCTCAATCATGTTCCCCGTGCCTTTTCGGCTTCTGCCAGACAAATGCTAGACAAAACTGACGTGAAGGTAAATCGGGCCAGTAAATTTAGCTGCGCGAAGAAATAATTCTCGCGCCGATATACCGCTAATGAAATCCGAGTCTGTTCACACAATTGCGCATCTACTTTGTAACCGAAAGCGTACGGAGGTTGAAGCCTCGACGTGTACGTATCTATTTTCGAAATAACGGCGCACTCGTGGAAAATGAGAATCATCACGTATCGAGTTTACGAAAAGAGAATGACTCTGGAAAATTTGATACTGTTGTAACAATGAATGATTTATTGAAAGATAGGTATGATGGATTCAGCCTGAAAAAATATAGATGTTAAAAATGGTTAAATTTATTAATTGAATGCATAGTACGATCAGTCGTCTGATGAGATATCTTTATGGCTGTCAGATCCTGTATTCATAAAAATCAAAATTAATTATAGTACAGAGATTCAGAGAAACAGGGCTGTAGATTAGTATGCTATGATTAATTAGACAACACTTTTGTAATGAGTGTAAACTTCGAAAAGTTTCATTAATAAGTTACCCAGGTAAGAAACAGCACGAAAAAACTTTTTTTTTTTGCAATTGGAGCAAAGTCGAGCATTATTTCTACTCACAAGCTTATTCCCACCCGTCGATGATTGGCCCACATGTGATAGACTATTCCGTCTGATTCATCATAAATTTTAGATCAAAGATAATAATCCACGAATTTTATCATGGTTTCATCCCTGCTGAGTGCACGTTAGCCATTAACCACGCGAATGCGCGTGTCTCACTAAATTCAAAACCACCCGAGCCCACGTCACGAATCGTCCCCGTTATGACGATGCTTACCAAGCAAAATCGATGTATTTATGAATGGCGCAGGTACAATACCGAGGCCACACGCCTTGTTTCGTGATCAGCTGATGTGAGCGATTCCGTCGCACGATACGAAACTCCCACACGCATGGTACACATGCGAAAGAACGAAACATTTCATTCATCGCTCAAACGTCTGGTTATTGCAACCATACGGACTCGAATAAAGTTACAATCACGAAGGATTCGTTTATTTCCTTGCGGCTCGAGTAACCGCGTCAGAAACATCTGATAAAGCAATATGCCCTTCGGACGAACCTGAGGGTCGACTCTTCATTGCGAACGCATAAGTGTAGATATATTGTTCAGACAATAAAAAGAATTCTGCAGAATTTCACGTCACCCACACGCTGGATCAATTTTACACGGTCAGGTTTCATAAAAATAGTCGGGTAAAATCTATCCGACCTATGGGGATAAAAAATTGCCAACCATGCTTTGAATATTGTTGATCATCAATTTATAAAAAAACAAGGGTTGACATTTTTTTCATTCAGAAAGAGATCTTTACGTGATGGGATTCAAGTTTGCATCGTTGGAATGCAATAAAAACATTTTTTTTTAGTATCAATCATTTATCAGTCGCTCATATTGAAATCTAAAACTGAGATACAAACAAAAATTATCAAATACCAAGAATGATAAATTAAAAAAATAAACTCTTCGTTGCTTTCCGATGACGCAAACTTTGAGCTCATAATGTGCAAAACAATGCTTTTTTTTAGCTAAAACAATTATGATTATGTCAATTTTTAATATTCCAATGAAAATTTGAGTATAATACTCTTCAAAAATAAAGCCTGAACAAGAAATTAGTATAAAGATAAGGCGAGTTCATTTAAACGATCAAACGAACTTACCTAAGTGAAGTTCGATCGTAATTATATGAAGAGTCTCGGTCGAGATGATTACATCGTAATACCGTCTACTCTCACACGTTGGTATCACGAATTTTTAAAGCATAGGCAAGAAAACAATTGCTTTCGTTGCCTGGTTATGTCGTCGCTCGTGTTTTCATATCATAATGTTTAAAGTGATTCCGGTGATAAGCGGATAGAAAATAGGAAAAATAATACACGCCTAATTCCTTAAATGTTCATAGGGTGGGGACTAATTATAAACGTAAGATCTGTATTTAGGCGGGATGTAATCATCTCGAACGAGACTTTTCATATAATTACGATCGAACTTCACTTAGGTAAGTTCGTTTGATCGTTTAATTATATTCCGAGTCTCGTTGTCGAGATAACATCGTGAATGTTCAGAGACAACTCACCGTTTTACTCAACCTTCGTTTATTATTTTTCATACGTAATATAACACGAAAGGGGTAACAAGAAAGAAATGAATCAGCTTGTCAAGGAATAAACATATATGAACGTTACTTCGTTATTTTATTAACGCATTTGCAAACGAGAGTCTCGAGGCCTTAATAGGTCGGTTATAATACTTGGCAAAAACCTGAGAGTTCGATATATCGATACCCTTAGCGGAGGCCGCAGAAGTTGCGTGCCTCGTGCTATGTGCATTGTACTCTGGGCCAATGCCACTTTTTTCTAAGGCAGCACTTAATCCATCTGCTTAACGTTTGTGCCTTTGCTGCTTTCTATAGCTTTTTAATAGTAATTATTATGTTATTACAACAGCCTCGTAATGGTTTGGTTATCTCCAAATATCTTTCTAGCGTACTCGCGATACAAAGTCTTGGTCTATCCTTGAAATAAGGAAGGAGAAGCAGCGGTTGTACAGCTCCTGGAACCCGAATTGGAAGCATCCGAGAAAATTTCTTTTTTGAATTGGAAATTACGTAATGGCTGAATTAATGTAGGGATATTGGCACGCCACCAAGCAAACTGTTCCTGAAGATCGTTCGAAAGCGTGAGAACGCTGTCGTAATCTCCACCACTAATTAACAATGCGAAATATTTTTCGCGTTCGAATTATTTGGTATACAACCACCCGTATTCTATTGCTCGACAACAGTCGATTAATTTTCCTCTAAAGTTGGGCAAATTCTCGAATGGTGCAATTATTACGGATACTGAAGTCTTCGATCAAGCTAATTATTTTCATTCTCTTTTGCTCTGGTAATCCGAGGGTCATATCTTGAAAATTTATAATATATCCAAGGAATTTTCGTCTTCTACTAGGTAATAAATTGATTTTTCTATAATTTATCAAAAAACCGTAACTCTCTAGTGTTTTAATCGTGAATTTAGTGTTTTTACGACATGCTGGCACATCTGAGCCAAAGCATAGGATATCGTCTAGATATATTGTTAATAAATAATCTTCCCTTCTTATGAGGTTAATCAGAGATCTGAGAATCTTGTTGAAGATTGTAGCGGAAATTCTTATACCAAATTTCCCCACAGTTGTACCCTCAACCTTGGATCCTTAATCGTCGCGATAATTTTCTCCTTTTATTTTTTCCTTGCGGGATGGGCGGCAGGCGCATAACACGCCAGAGGAAATTCGACAAGGTTGATTAGCTGCCGGCTAGCTGCAGCTTTCCAAAACCGGAGAGGGGCTGGGTCGAATCAACGTCAGTATTCAGAAATCAAACGGAAAATAAATTTTACAAAACAATATCTCCGGGAACCAAAGAATCTAATTTTATTTTAATAATAATGATATTTTAAGAGAGAGAAAACTGAAGTGATCGGAGGAAACCTCTCGTCCCAGAATGCAATGAATTTTAACATAAATTAATTCCGACAATGTTCATGTACTCGGGATTTCGCTCTCTCTCTCTCTCTCTCTCTCTCTCTCGCATACACGGGTACACCCACACATACACACGCGTCACGGGAATGCTTACGATCGCGAACTTTAATAAGAACCAATCCCGGGCAAGAAAATCGTCCTAAAAACTCAAGTGCCAAAATCCAATGCGACTTTCTCCCCGGTGATATCACAATCGCCCTCACGTAAACATATCCCGCGTACGACGGCAACGAATGGCGACTTCCCGTGGGCTTTAGTCCCAAGGCGTATTCACGACTCTAATATCTAATTTATTAATTTCGAAAAGATTGTCACGGCTACCGATTTACTAACGGGCA
>JAPYZJ010000063.1:0-82852 GCA_030522765.1 Ophioninae sp. B BG-2022a
CTGGGACCCATACATGCTTATATCAATCGTCTTAGAATTTCACCCCCTACCCCCCATTTCACGGATGACATTCTTAGCTGGGACACCCTGTATATACATCTACGAACATTCGCATTTTTTATATACAATGCATCGCGGGTAATTATTTTTCTTTTTCTTCACATAGACACGAAAAAATAAACGTACACATCGACATGACAGACGTCAAATTTTGCATGTTTCAGAAACGTACGTTGCTCGTACCTTAGCCGGGTAAACATTAATATTGCAACAATGTTGGCGAAAAAAAAACAAATTATTACGAGTTTGAACAACGAATGCTTTTCCATATTGCAATGAATTTTGATATTTTTCATGTCTTAATTATCTTTCTTTATTGTCAAGGCATATATTATTGTTTGTTTGGGTTTATGGGACTTTCGTAAATGAGGAGAAAATTCTCACAACCCATCACAACATTAACCCTTAATTGTTACGTTTTACCTTACAACCTTTTTTTTACTTGACTTTTTGCAATTGTTTTTCTGCGATATCTTTAGTTTGTTAATCAAGCTCTCCGCTGGATATATCTAACTCTAATGCTTTATTATTGTCCAAAGTCGGATCGAAACGAAAGTTCAAAATCATTGTTCTATCAAAATTAAACCGTTTATCAGCATTTGGAAAACGTTGCTGGAAAACAACATCGATTGTTAGTTAAGTAAGTTCGCGAAACACACATCTTGGAAATCCTACTTATCAATAAAGATGTTCGTCATGCGTCTATTTTTTGTTTTTTTTTCTTTCTTAGCGATGAAATATAATATAATTATATTTTTATTACTTAAGATATTGACACGTTGTAAGAACATTTATTTACAATGTAAATAAAAATAATGAATTCTTTGATAAAAGCTAATTGTGCCTCACGATCGTACTCGATTCAAACAAACATTTGTCTAATTCAAAAAACCTCTTACTTGTAAAGTATATTTTTAATTATTTGTTGAGTTTTATATATTTTCATAAAAATAATTATTCTTCAAACAGAAAAAGTCGTTGTTAGTTTACAACTCATAAAATAAGCCCATAAACTAAATACTGCTTGTTTCGTTGTTTAAACAAAAAAATACGAAAATGCCATTTGCGTAAATAATTACAAAGAGCACAATTGTCAAGCGAGCAATTCGCACAGCATTCTCGCTCGAGCACGATCCACACGAGATTAATTATTCATTTTCTTAAACTTATCTATGGATATATATATATCTATATAAATATATCCGTATTATTGTTCGAACAGCATTAGAACTTAATCTAAGTCGTGTATTTGTTTCTTTTAAGTTTTATTCGTTCATCATTAACGAGAATAATCGATGATATCTTTAGTTCTTCCTATTTCGTTCTCACTTCTTTCATTTTAGTATTTATTTAGTTTTTCTTTTTTAATTCATTTGTAACCTTTACTAACGTTAGGCCAGACACTACTCCAACACCTAGTTGACGAATACACATTCCCTAGCGCAACATTATTTCTGCGTGGATAAAGTGAAGTTGTCATTGGCAAGCTCTCAAAATGATTATTTTCACAAATCAAAGTCTTCTGTGACAAGCTCTCGAAATTATTTGTTATTTTACCAATTAATTTTCATTAACTTCTTTAAGTCGGTCAACTCAATTTTCATCCTCCAAAAGCACACGCTTTTTACTTGCTAATTTGTAAAATATATTTTTGCAATACATAAATGTAAATAGGCAATTGAAAAAAAAAATTGTTCAATCGGCGGAAAATAAAGAGTAAACTGGACGAAATCCGTAATTTGAATTTAGCTCCATACAACACTCAATATACATTCATATAGAGTCTGAATTTTCCTTAATTTTATTTATATATATATACGCCAAACAAATAACGAGGGGAATAAATTGCACGTGTAGATAACATTGGAGGATCCTAATTCATCCACGGATCTCCCATAAAAACAATATCAATATTCCCCGACTTTATAGATAGACCCATTTTTGTTTTTAATTTATTCAATTATATACGATCTATAAACAATTTGTACATAACGAGTTCATCTCCGGAATTATCAAGAGCAACGAGTTTTACGGGAGGCTGAAAATATTTGAACATTTTTTTCATCACGGCTCATTGTTTCATTAAATAATGACAATAATACTAATATATCAATGAAAAGTAAATAGGATTCAAGTAATAATCGAGAAATACAACCCATAAGTCGACTAATATCAAAATCACCATGCGGAATTTTTTTTTAATTTCTAACCGTTAGATTGCAATGTTTAAATATCGCAATGAAAAAATCAGTTCTTTCCGTTTTATTCGCGAATAAGTATGTAATTTTCTACCCAGTCGACTATAATATCATATAAATGATATAATTAGTAATTAATGTTGTATTATTATATCATAACACAACAACATATTATTAATACAATATTAATATTATATAATGTAATATTAAATTACATAACATTATAATAATGCATCACAACACAACAATAAATAATAATATAATAAATAATAAATATGACTCAATAAATAAGAGAAAAACATAAAACAATTGAAAAATGTATCTCTCAATGGTGTCAATTTTCCCAGCCTTCAATGAATTCGTTTTTTGTCACTGAAATGGTAAACCAATTATATATACCAATAAAAATCCGTTCGATTTAACGTCGTGATAGAAGGAAAAACAAATCGTTGTGTCGAAGAAAACCAAGTCCCAAAAACTGAAATAAATCTCTACAAATATCTCGATATTCACGAAATCCTCAAAATGCTTTGGTTACGTTATATGAAAATTCACACGGTGACGTAACTACGGCTCGAGGAAGAAATTCATCTAATTGCCTAATCACACTATTGCCTTTCTTTAGCACCGGCTATCATATATCGTGCACGTACAACGCGTTGGATCGTTATGGGCCGACATCGAATCGTTCAATATCTGCCAATATTCGTTTATATATATTTTTATATATATATACATTTATGTATGTAAAAATGTGTGTATGGCCATACGTATATATATGCACACATGTCCATATACATATACATACATTCTAATATACCATTTCCATGTTTTCCATAGTTTTAACGTTTCTTTAGCATACGAATAACTAAGTCTTCATTATTTCGTATATTAACGTATTATTCGTTTTCGTTAATGTCCCGATACTCGGTTCGAAGAAGGTCTCGTCTCAATTGACTAATTTCATTAAGTTCGTGCAGATGAAAATACGTTCGATCGTGATTCGTTGAGTGAGAACGCGGTCTCCTCCAACCCAACTTTCCATTCAAACGAAAACCTCGACGAGCATGAGGGGAACATTTAAACAAATTAAAAAAAAAAAATGAACGAAAAAAAAGCTATTGTTTCAATCCGTTGATCACGATTGAGACTCTACACTTCGTATTTTTCGTTCTTACGAATCAACACGGCCATTTATCGAATTATAGTCGGAACCGCTTATAACGACGCTACTTCAGATGTATTAGAAACGACGCCTAAATTTGTCGGTCGTTATAACCGGTTTTCACTGTAAATACATCACTCACAACGATTATTGGTTATATCGGTTGTAGGCCTTTCAATGTCGTTATAAACGATTGCGACTGCATTAAATAAAAATGATAAATTAACAAATCAATAACTCCAGTTATCAGATTCAAGTTTCGTGTCTACGTGAGTCCGAAACCTATTTTATATTATGCACTGACATTGAGACACGTGTACATGAAAATGGAGAGTTGTCGTTTGTTTATTAGCATTGATACTGTACGATAAAGATGACGGATGTACGCTCGGAAATTGTGTTTTTTTTCGGCAAACTTTCATGCACGTATATTAATGCAAAGAAAATGGCATTAAAAACAAAATGAGTATTCAAAAACTATAACAATTCCATCGATATCCTGCTAAATATTTTGATAATTGCCAGAAACTAACCCCGCTTACACGCGTAATTATTTTCTGAATACTTTCGTGGGCCGCATGACCGCGTCATACGATATACTTTCATACGTTTAAATTAGCTGGCTTTGTGATTTTTCAATTCACCCGAAAGTCGACCTGCGACTCGGACTTTTTTTCATTTTTCATAAACATAATTTTTTTTCTCTTCCCGTACCTTCCATTTTTGTTTCTCATCGTAGCAAAGTTTTTCCCACGAAACAAGATGATTTCTCGTTATCGGATTACGAATTCATTGTTTATTGCTAAATTCGTGGCCGTCAATGTAAATAATTCGAAATTTTCAAAATCGATCGTTCTTCAATGTCGTGAAACATTCGAACAATTTCATTATTATTCAACACTGGAATATCAGCAAAATTTATTGTCCATTCGAAGTTGTTACGAAATATATTCCGCGTTGTTAAATCAGATAATTGATAAGTCGACAGAAAAACTCATTTTCTAAATGTTCGTGCGAATCTAATCAACAAGTGCAAGTGTTATCATCGAACCGGTCTGATCACTGATATATTCGTAGAATCGCTATTCAACGTTATTATCTCCTTCTCCTACTCGTTATTGTCCATTGGAACGTTTTTTATTGGCTGAAAAAAGCCAATGTGCAAGTTGTATAACATGTGCGATTTATTGTCTCACTTTGTTCCTCTTCTTTTTCCACTTACACGATAAAAGCAATTCCCGAGTATCAGAAGAGTCTGGTAAGATTATTGTCGTCAAGAAAATTGAACGAAAAATTGTTTAAAATGTTTTTAAAAAAAAGTGTTTTTCGAGAAATATCAACGAAATTCTGGCTGCCACAAATTCGACTTGCCACAAAAGATTGAGTAGGCTAATTCTTTCAATGGCCCTGCCAATTTGTACGATTCGAATTTTCGTGCCAGACCTCTCGTGTACCTACTTGTACAAAATAGGCCACTCTCCTGCATTTGTTTTCGACAAATTATCCAAAAGTAGCTGTCGTTATGATTATCATTTTTTTGTTTGTTTTCGTCTCAACGTTGCGATAAATATATACTTTCTTTCGTTAGTTACGTCTAATACTTTCAGTTATTCGATCACCCGACGGCATCAAGACCGGCGGTACTCTTAAGTCTTATTCCCCTATGAAAATTATGATAATCTTTTATCTTCTCCGCGAGCATGAAAATTAAAAATAAAAACATCAATGCAACGTATCTCGAAATATTTTCCGTATTTATGAAATTATTGTTCGGTTGCTACGGAGTTACAGGGTGATTGGCTAGCTCACTAGAGCGGTCACCACTCCTGAAATAGCGTACTGTGTAGAAGATCGCTAGAGCTGCATTGGCCCACACCACAAATTTGAAAAAAAACGTTTAGGGTTACTACTGATTCCACGTCCGATCATTGACGCTTATGAAAAACAACGAAATTCCAATGGCTGTCTTCAAACTTCACACCGTAGCCAAAATGTTTTTCAAAAGTGTCGTTTTGTTTCGTTTGCGATTGTAAAGGTTAGATTACACTATTTCAAGAAGCTTCCAATTTGACAAATTGGATCAGCGATTGTAGAACGTTTCTAATAAAGGCCGTGTGGAAGATCGACACAACCTGGCGAAATTTCGAATCGAGTTTTCTCAAAGACGGTTGTTTCTTTTTTGAAAAACGGATCATCGACCTCTTTAGAATTCATTGACGCGGAGGATCCTTCTTTTATATTACGTTAAAAAAAGATAGTTTTTGAGAAAATTCGATTGAAACGTTCCATCTATCTCGCTTGCACTCACTCTTCCATTTCGCCTTTAGGGTACGAATCCAGCCGTATTATTTCAATGATTAAACGAAACCTCGTCGAGTCTATAAACGTCAATGAAAAATATCGATAACGATTGTGGGTTCACGATGAAACCCCGTTCCCATTTTTCATAAGCTTCCAGTTGACCTTGTTGGTCTTTGTTACCTCTGGTGACTAGTATCGTGAAAACGATGGTGAACGATATGCGATTCAAAAAGATCTAAATAAATGGAATACTCCGATAGCTGACCTTGGGCGAAGTGACCCTTCGATTGTTCTGACCTGACTTGTCTCCTTATTTCCAATGTTGCTGGTCAATCCCGGTATTACCGGCATCCCAATGATAAGGTACTTGAGACGAAGCAATATCCTGGCTCTCGTTTGTCGTCGTATTCGGATCGGTCGCAGCGTAAACGTCGTGCTCGTAGTCATCTTTGGCCGCTGGTTGAACCATTGACGTACTCAAGTCCATTGCAAACGGATTCGTCGAGTGGAAGGGATTGCTAACGTTTGTTTCCGTCGCGCCGTAATTCGCAACCGCGCTCTGATCGATTCTGTCCTGTTGTATATAAGTATTGCTAGGGCGAGCTGGCGCTGTATCGTTCCACGCTGCGTTCCCGTCCAGCGATGGTTGTTTCTAATTGGCACGGGAAAAAAACGCACTTTCAAAAAAGGAGCCTTTTTACAGGAGAATATTTACAAAACGAAGGATCCGAAAAATAAGCGTTTTAAATGGTAAAGGTTTTTTGGGCTTTTGGGAAAATTTTGGGTTTCCGAAGCGAAAGGTTTTAGAGAAAACAGGTTCGAAAAAGACGAATTTTTAACAAGAAGAGTTTCCAAAGAGAAAGTTAAAAAAAAAAAGGCTTTCGAGAAAGAACAGTTTTAATAATCCTCAAAGGTGCTCGTTAAAAGGTTTTTTTAAAAAGCAGTTGTCCAAAAAATGTTTTCAAAAAAAAATGTTTTCTATAGCAAAGCTGAAAAAGATAATTTTAAAAAGTTTTTTTTTTAAGTTAAAAAAAAGTTTTAAAGTCTAAAAAAATAAGGTTTACAAAAATGAATGTTTTTAAACAATGACCAGTTTTGAAAAAAGGTTTTCGAAAAAGAATGCTTTCAAAAAGTACCTTTTTTAAGAACAAAAACGATACAAAAATGTAACGATTTCAAAAGGGAAACAATAATTTCGTCGTTTTGTCTGCAGCGATAAAGTTTGTTCGATCATTGATTATCTTCAACGTTTTATCAAACGGTGATGAGATAGTTGAGGAATGAACTTACTATGAATTCCGACTGCATGACTTGAGGTGGTGGTGGTACCGGAGGCTTGGTCTGTCCAAGGTCATCAAGCGGATTCCAGCTCGTCTGTTCTTCCAGTGACGGATCGGCCCATGATTGAAGTTCGCCCGAACAGAATATTCCATAAAACGTGACCCCAACGAAGTGAACACAAGCTGCTATGATGAAAACGTTCCTCCAGCTTTTGGCATCCTAACGAGTAGTCAATGAAGATTCACGAGTGATATCATACTTTAGGGTTCATACTTTCGCTATGTGTTACAAATATTAATATTTTTTTCCAACGAAACATCTATCAGAAAATAAACGTTAACTTGTCAACTTCGTCTTTTATTTCCGCTCATTGGAATAATCATTTATCTTAAGAAAAATAAATAATTAATGAATGTATAATGACTATTATTATTGTTGCATTGTTTTTATTCCTACCCTAATAAATATTTGTTTTTTTATCTTGATGTTTATAAATAATGAAGAAAGATAAAAATTATCAATTATAGTCGAGAAATTAAATGAAAGGAAGTTAGTTATTTTATTTACGATGGATTTGTAAAAGACGTAGCTCACCATACTGTGGAATAAAGATTATACTATTACTAGTTATGTTATTTGTTTTCACTAATTCGAATAATCGTTTATATTACATAACAAACAATGATTAATTCATGTATTTTTATATATAAACTCAAATCAGCGTATCATTTTTTCTCTTTGTACTACTACTACTACTATTACTAGTATTTATTATTATTCTTATTATCATTGTGGAATTATTTTAATTCTTATAAAAAAATCTATGTATTTCATCATAACTAAATGTAAAAAAATAATATTTATAATTAATGCTTATAAAAATCACTCAAGAAAAGCATCGTCAGTTACAATAGAAAAATTCAAACAAACCCAAACACTTAATTGCAGTTTAACAATGTTTTTCTCGTGTCGAAAAAAAATAGATCGGATTAAAATCGATAATGGGTGAAAGTTATCAGGGTGTTTCGAAGTTTCCTATAAGAAGCTCACCTTGTCCTCGGTAATGTGGTCGACAAAAATGGGCACGAGGAGACCAGCGATCGTTCCTATTCCGTTGGACATTCCCATAAGAATACTGGCGTATCTTGGCGCGATATCGAGATGATTGACGTTGAAACCGGAAATGGCGAAACCGCTGCAGGCGACACCAACAGTCAGAGCCATGGTCGCGGCAGTTCCGTTTCTGTAGGTCGTCGCGTAGGCGACAACGAGAAAGAAAAGTGCTTCCAAGCCAAAACCACCGCAATTGAAGAGCTTGCGGACGTTGGTCGTCGACATTATTCCCCTTTTTCGCAAGTGATCAGCGAGCATACCACCACACGGAACGATTATTGTCATCAGCAAATGCGGCAGCGAACCAACGATACCTGTCTGAATGAAACGGTCGTTTGAACCTACGGAATCGATTTTAACCCCCAACGGTCACGACTCCTATACGCCTTGTAAAGCTCACATGGGGTATAGTGGACCCCACGCCGAAAACTCGTTGCTATTTGCGTTCTACTTGATTCATTGACGCAAATCTTACACGAGTATTCTATTTCATATGTTTTTCAAGTAAAACAATCGTTTTTTATTTCGTTTAAAAATTTTAATATGCCGAAAAAACAATCAGAAAAAAAAGAACAAAAAATCCCAATTTTCATTGAAAAATTCATATACATTGTTATTTTTACGAAATGGCAAAATAACCTAGAAAAAAAAATTAATTTTTATGGACAGCACTATTTGCTACCTGCAAAACATCTGACGTCATTTTGAACATCGCCACCGATTGAATAGTGTTGGAGTAGAATCAGACAACAACACGTGACAACACACAACTTTGCCTGGGGTACACTGGACCCCGGGTGACCATTAGGTCAAAGACAAATATACGTATTCCAATTGATAACGGTTACGAGTTCGGGCTAGCTTACTTCGACGAGTGGCATTTTGAATACGTCCTGCATGAATTGCGACTGGAACAAAACGAGAAGATAGAAGTTCCACGATCTGCAAAAGTTGGCGACTATTATGGCGTACACGGGCATCGAGGTTAAAAATTTGTTCCACGGGGTGTTGGAAAATGTTGGCTGGGCCATTTGAGCCTGCGCCTGGCCCAGTGAGTCCTCGATGTAACGAAGCTCCCGCGCCGATATACATGGATGCTTCGACGGTTTTTCGAAGACTAACCACAGCCAGAAACAATACCAGACCATACCGGAAACTCCTAAAATCAGACGACTAATGATAATGGACGTCGTTTTTCTGAAAAAGCCTCGATGAAAACCTGCAATCGTTCTTGGTAGCGAATTATGGTCGAAAGTATCGATCGTTGAGTTTATACTCGTTGGAATTACCGTAGAAATAGAAGGAAGCCTGCCAACCGAACCAATCGCTAAGGAGCGCCGACAGTGGCATACCAATTACCATTGCGGCGTAAGAACCGCAAAACGCTAGCGTAGCCAATCTCGATCTCTCCAATGGCGGCGCCCAATACTTCCAGATACCGTGACAAGCTGGATACGTTATTCCCTGATAAGCGAATTATTAAAAGGTTTCCATATCTGAGTGTTATTCGTGAAACGAAACTTTCAAAAGCTGAGGGTCTCGAATGAAAAAGGCTTCAGATGAGAATCGCTTTACAAATGATAGGTCTTAAGTAAGAAAGGTTTCGAAAACAAAGAATTTTAGGGAAGAAAAGTTTCAGGAGAGAATCGTTTTAGAAAAATATGGGGTTCAAATAAGAATAAGAGTTTTGAAATATAAAGGTTCCAATAAAACGAAGAGTCTGAAAGAAAAACAAGAAAATAAAATAAAGTCTTTAAACGAGAGGTTCTAGATAAAACATTGAAGAAATGATTTAAAAAGAGAAGGTTTTCAAACTAGGCTGGTTTCGATAAAAAGAATCATCTCAATAAAAACAAGCAAAGAAAAAAGGGTTAAAAAAGAGTTTCAAGATAACGGTTACAAAAAGGAATTAAAATAACGAGTTTTCCAAAGAGAAGGATTTAAAAAAGGAGTATTTCGATAAAAGTAGCGTCCGAAAAAAAACAAGAAATGAAAAAAAGGCTTTAAACAAAATCTTTAAGGAAATATCTTTCCAGTAGGGTTGCAAAAGAGGATTTCAAAAAAAATAAGAAAAGGCTTACAAAACGAGTTACAAGAAAAAGGTTTGAAGAAGAGTTTAACGAAAAATGTTCGAAAAAGAAAAGGTTAAATAAAATTGAAAGTATGAAGAGAAGCGTTCTTTACCTCAGATAGTCCCTTGACAATCTGAACGCATATATCAACAACAGGGTTGATCTCCAGTGCTCCCGGTACGAGTAGATTCAGAAACGAGGATATCGCGATCGCAATCCCGAATATTCTGTTTGCCGGATAAAACGACGCCAAAAATCCTCCTGGCACTTGAGTGATAAGGTAACCCCAAAAAAACGAGGAGTCGAGGGCACTCTGGACAGCTGTGGTATAATTGTACTTCAACGCGCCCGTTTTATCGGTCTCGTTTCTCATTATACTCTTCGCCATGCCCATGTTGCAACGCATTCCAAACGAAATGATAAATCCTGTGGAAACACGAAATTCAATGTGGATCCCGAAAAAGACGAATATTCTTAGTTTTGTACAGGATTCGTTTCGTAGGTTCTCCGGAAACGATATTTCAATGGATCATGGTTTTCTCACCTATGCAAGCGAGCAATGCTACCGTATACCTCTTGGACAGACACGGACACTCCGGTAGACAGTAAGTGTCGATGTGACGAAGAGGTGGTCTTTCCGGTTCCGGTAACGAATCGAACGAGCCACCGGGATATCCTCTCTCGTCCTCAAATCCCTCGTTTTCGTTGCTTCCCTCGTTATGAGGCATCTCGAATTCTTCGTATCCGGCATTGCTTCGTCTCGTCGTTAGCCTAAAGTGTCATTGCATTTTCGATTAATTTCGAACGAGTTTCGTGCTTGCTGGTTTTCCTTTATTTATTCATCATAGGTAATGTGGATTTTGTCGGGTACGTTTGATTTTGTTCGGGTTTGTTTGGGTTTGTTGGAAATTTGTCTGAGTTCGTTTGTGGCTCAGTTAATGTTGTTTGGGTTCCTTGAGGTTTTTATGGATTCGTTTGTGTTGGTTTGGGTTGGTTGGGGCTTTTCTGGATTTATTTGGAGTTGTTTGGGTTCCTTGAGGTTTTTATGGATTCGATTGCGTTTGTTTAGGTTGGTTGGGGTTTTTCTGGATTTATTTGGGGTTGTTTGGGTTTGTTGAAGTTTTTTCTGGATTCCTTTGTGTTTGGTGGGTTGGTTGAGGCATTTCTGAATTTATTTGCGGTTGTTCGAGTTTTTTGAGGTTTTTCTGGATTCGTTTGCGTTTGATTGGGTTGGTTGGGGTTTTTCTGGATTTATTTCGGTTTGTTTGGGTTTGTTGAGGTTTTTTCTGGATTCCTTTGTGTTTGGTGGGTTGGTTGGGGCATTTCTGAATTTACGTCCGGTTGTTTGAGTTTTTTGAGGTTTTTCTGGATTCATTCGCGTTTGTTTGGGTTGGTTGGGGTTTTTCTGGATTCATTTGGGTTTGTTTGGGTTTGTTGAGGCTTTTCTGGATTCGTTTGTGTTTATTTGGATTCTCTGAGACTTTTCCGGATTCCTTTGGCTTTACTGAAGGTTTTCTGGACTTATTTGAGTTATTGTTTAGCTTACCCCGAGAATTTTTGTGAGGCTTTCGATTTGATGGATTGAAAGGCCCCGAGACCCGCAGCCGCGAATCCGGACATGTTTTTTTCAATTATTGGGCGGATGTTTTTCTATCGCTACGATGGTATTTCTTACGCGGCCCCTGAAACCGAATCGTAGACAGAGCAATTGATTAATTCGCGAATCAACATTCGTCGTACCTTTCTTTAAAATTCGTGCGGATTCTAGTGGATTATTTACGATTACGTAAAACCACAATCGACGTTAATGGTCATTCCCGACTCCACGGAGGTGACTCTTTTCAATTTCTCTTGATTGCCGAGATACCCTGGCTCCCTACGACACAACGGGTAGCTTACACCCACAGACATACAAGGCTCCAGACGCCCCGAACGAATACCTCCTACTACCGAGATGTTTTCGTGTCGACGTAAAACTAGGGGTTGGACTTGGAGTTGTGTTTGTCTGGAGTGGTAGACCCATCCACCCCTAATCCACGTACTCCCTCGAGATCGTCCTCGAGGGAGCGAAAAGCGGAGCGAAGATTCATGAAATACGATACATCATGATCGAGGAGCACCAAGTAAAATATAAAAGTCGATCTCAATGATTGTCCTCAATTGATACTTACGAAAACGTCCATTTATTTTTCACAACCTTTCAAAGTTTTACTGAATAATCATACATCTGTGGAAACAACGAGATTCGTTGTCTTCTAGTCAATTATTGAGATCTACAATTTGCCTGTAATATATATATACAGGGTGACCGGAAATTCGACCTATTCCTTCAAAGGGGTCGAAAATTGGCTTTTTAATTTTCAGATTATGTAAAATTTGGACGCAAAATTTGTTTTTAAATAATTGCTGAATCTCGAAAATTATCAAATCGTTGTTTATAATAGCGTATTTTTTTCATAATTTTTCACGTTTGGCAGAAAGTCAGGAAATTCTTCAGAAAACATAAAAACATCAATATCTCAATAACCATCACTTTTCGACCCCCAGTTGACGGGACATTTTTTATTGCAAATTACCTCTACTATAACGCCTTTGAAGGAATAGGTCGAATTTCCGGTCACCCTGTATATATTTCAATCTTGAAATAAAAAATTGAACCGAGCCTTTTTCGTAACCAGCATCATTTACGCTCCAGATTTCTTTATCTACGAGAAGGTTTTTTCTCTTTTCGTATTTAAAATAGCTCGGTCCATTGAAATGGATCGATAAATAAAATAGCAGGAAATAGTCCTGCGATAAATTTTCTTGAAAAATTGTTGAATTTTATTACTTGAAATATTTCATTTTATTTTCTTGTATTTCGTTGTAATCGTTGGTCGATAAAAATCAGCGACGATGAGTAATTTATATTCATTTTCATCAACCATAAAGAAGATTTATTAAATAATAATTCAATAATAAATCAATAATTAAATAAAAAAAACAAAGTTAACATTGGGATTGGATTAGCTGCTAACTTGACTCGCTATCTGTCAATTTTAGAGTTGACAGACTACTGGTAAGCAATTTTCTCAAAATATAATCGTTTAGCTTACAAACGATTTCCTCGATTCATTGGTTGGTTGGTTTATTTTGTGTCGTGTGTAATTCCATTAATACTCGACTACGACGTCTATCGGATCAGCAAGTAATTTTATAAAAATTAATTTAATAACATTCGATAATTCTTCTTCTAAAAATGATAAAATTCATTCTTGACAACAATTGACAATTCGCTGCAGTCTTCATCTT
This sequence comes from Ophioninae sp. B BG-2022a, assembly GCA_030522765.1. Lineage (NCBI taxonomy): Eukaryota > Metazoa > Arthropoda > Insecta > Hymenoptera > Ichneumonidae > Ophioninae sp. B BG-2022a. Next base: position 13,482 of record JAPYZJ010000063.1, read on the forward strand.
ATTTCCAATGTCATCAAAGATTCAAAAAAGTACGTTGCCAGTGTACGCAAAGTACACTTTTTACTTCTCTTTTGGAACTTTCCGTGGATCGATATAGACATTGCAAATTCTCCCTCCTTTTTTTTTATAACAAAAAGAAAAAAGGCCTTCAGATAAGAATGTTTCAGCCAAGCCTGGATGCGATCCGTATCGTGACACGTGACACAATGGCTCTCGGATATTAAAATGGCACGTGACCGACAATAGGCGCAAAGTGCGCGTCACGTGGTTCGAGGGTGAACCCAGATAGGAGGAAAAGGGAAAGAGGCTTACGGGAGGAGAAGGGCGGAGGAAGGTGTCCACGTAATGGGAAATTCATAGCGATCACTCGGACCGTTGAAGCTCTTGATAATGCGCGCTCGTTGCTCTTTTTTTGTTTTTTAGTCTCGTCCCATTTACGCGGCTCGACAATGAATCATCATTAAGGGATTATCGATGAGTTTTGTGCAGAAAAACAATGGTAAATTTTACAAATTGCATCAGTTATCATTCATCGATTACCAATATTTTATTTACTGAGCTTTTTAATTCCATTTTTTGATTAATTTGAAATTTTTATTTAAATATTTTTCGGATAGAAAAAATGAATTTGATGGAATCGAAATTCGATGAACTTCGCATTCATATGTATATTAGCCATGAAAAAAAAATTGAATTTGGTTTCGATGGTTCTGAGCTTCGAATAAAAAATCTAATGCTATTATGAGGATGAAAAAAAAATCAGAATCGGTCCATCATAGTTTTCCTTTGATTATGATAGAAACGGCTTCCTCTTGAGTTTGAAATTTCGCAAGTTCATTTTTCATAAAAATGACTGTGCAAATATTCACGCGGAGTATCTTCCGCCCTAGCTATCTTCCTTTTTTCGACGATTGATCGTGCTTTACGCATGACCGAAGCGAGTAGATCAGTTACATCCGGGGAATATTGATGATATCGGGTTGCATTTTTTTTTTTAACAACGGGAGAAAATAAGTGGGTCGACTCCGTATTATACAATGGCCATTTTTCTTTTTCTTCCTCATCGTAGACTCAATCAATCGCCGATTTCTATTTCTCGGCGTAAACGCGAACTTTCAGATGAAAAGGAAACGCTTCAATCGTGAGTTGGTACTTAGCCGAGTCAAAATTTCTGGCCTCCTCTCAATACTCGCGGAAACTATTTTTTTGGAATGCACATTGGCGCTAGCCTCCGCTGAACTTTCAAGACACTATTTGTCCATGTGATCCAGTGTAACCTCTGTTAGCCCTTTCGAGCCTTCTTTCGACCCCCAATGGATCGTGGTGCCCATGGAACGTGTTTTCCATGATCCATTAGTACTGGGCCTCCTTTAACCTGCTTTTGATCCCAAATCTGTAGCTTCGACCTCACCTAACCCAAACAAAACCAAATTCGTTATTTCCTCCTTCAACACTTGATTCTGGCCTGATCGGTAAACCCAAAATAAATATATTTTTCGATGCCAAAATAAATATATTTTTCGATGCCAAAATAAATATATTTTTGCTAGCCTCATTGTCGCGACCATCGATATCTTGCGTTTCTTGTTGTGGCCCAGCGGGCCACGTGTTTACGGCCGCACCTTCTTTTTTTGAATTTTCTATCTCTATCTTTTTCTAAAATCTTACGGATTCTAATACCCGTATAAGTGGCACGGATATAGTAGGTTGAATGGAGGATTCGGAGGGTATTCGAATCACCTACAGCAGGCTAAATGGAGGGTCCGGAGGGTATACGTCGGACCCACGGTAGGCTGAAAGGAGGCCCGGTAAGTTCAGCGAGAACTCTCGGTCCACAGGATGTTTCGTAGGTTCAGTTGCCCGCTACTCTAGCCTCCTTTGAGCCTAAAGTTCAGTACGTGCCATCTAGGTTCAACGGAGGCTCTAATATGATAATATTCCACACATCGTAGCCTCATTTGGATACCCGATAATCCGCTAGACTTCTGTTCGGAAAAGGAAGCCTTCATTTTGACTCGGATTATCGCTGTAGCACTCCTTGATCCATGCAATTCACCCAATTTTGTCCACTTTAATTTTTTTCAAACAAATATATAAAAAAACACACACTTTTTTGAAAATACTTTTTTCCCACAGAATACACGAATATTCACCAATATGACAATTCATTTTGTATCATTTTGGAGAAGCGTCAATAAAGATCATAAAAAACTTTTTTTTCGACGTGTATAAAAAAACGGATTCATGCACACCTGGATATAGAAAATTCACGATTACATATTCACTCCTGAACACATTTTTATTTTTCACGATTCAAAGATTCCGTTCCGATTCACAAAAATCATTGGCCGATAAATACTCGGGGAAAATATTAAAACGAGCACTAAAAGAGGGGTATATCGAAGCTGCACAATTCGCGAGTTGTCACGGAGCTCCATCGATTTTTCGTTATAGTTCATACACCAAAGTTACATTTTTTTTACTCGAGAGGAAAAAACGACGAAAGAGATGGAAGAGAATATGGAAGCACTATATTTTCTCACTATCTTTTGTCGACACTGTCGAATGGTGATAGGAAATAAAAATTTGAAGAAAAAATTAAAAAAAAAAAACGATTGATTGGTAAATAATCTCTTGAATAAATGAGACACTCACCAATAATTAAGTCCAGATAAGGGATACGTGCGGTGTGGGTTCGAAAGCGCGGGGTACGCGACGAAGAACGTCGTCGACGTCGGTCGTATACGTTGGCTGGAGGTTTCGTAAAGTTGGACATGGAATTTTCGGCGCCAGCGCGTCTCGTATCGCTATTTCCATTGGTCGGTGTCCCGCGACGCATCGATATCACTACCCAATGGAATTTCGCCTAACCCCTTACCAGGTCGACCCTAGGCGGAGCTTTTCCTGGTAAGACCATTTACAATAATAATAATAACTGACAAATAAATCTATTAACAGCATTTCTCACATTGACAATGATGACGGAAATAATCATTGGAAAAACACACAGTGAACAAAATTACATACGAAGTAATCACGTGAAAAACAAAAATGTGGACAATAATCACGTGAAATATAGTGACCACATTTTTTGAATATGCTAAAACTAATCGTGAAAGAAATATGGTTGAAAAAAAATTTTTTTAGGCTAAATTTCATAAATATTCATTCTTATATTTCGAATCATTTTGTTTTTTTTTTTTCACGTAAAAAAAAACATTTTTTTCTTTAACAAGCCCATTTATCCTGTGTCAAATATTCATGCCACTTTCGAAAATATTGTTGACTCAACATAGCGATGTTATAATGAATATCATTTCCTCTGAATAAAGAAATTTTGCCAGTTCCAAACCGAAAAAAAAACTAAAAAAAAATTTCAAAGAATTACAAATAAAGCTAAACAATTAGAAATAAAATATAAGGAACATAAGAGCTGTTTCTTTGCTTGCTTACCTTGTTATCAAGTAATGTCAATTTCATTTACACGAAATTTGTAGTGAACAAAGGAGTCTGGTTTATCAATTAATTAAGAAAGCCTAATTAGTTAATTGATTAATCAATGAAAAATCCCAACTGCAATGCAAATAATGGTCGCCAAATATAACATTTCGAATGTGATGTGAATAAAAAAAAGAATTTAAAAATTCCTGTATGTCGATAACGTGATTACCCACGAATTGATAAAGCGTCACTAATTTTAAATAGTTTAATTAACGTGTTTACACAGTTGTGGAAATTTTTCAAACTCTTCAACCCTTGGGTCGATTAAAACTTTAAAAAACAAATGCTTATTAATTTTATTGTTACGCATCAATGGAATATTTATTTTGTACTATTTACGAATCACATATTTAATCGAGTAATAATAGAGAATAGTTTAAACAACTGAAGCATTTAACAATGCAGCCCAGTTGCCGTTGCTACTTTCCAACGATCTCATTTTCAATCGATGACAAACGTCTCTTTAGTCCCCGATCCATTAAAGAGGAGTCTTCTTCTCGAGTATGTGTCATAAGAGAGGCTTCCCAGATATGTTATCCGTCGTTTAGGGATGACTCGTTCGTGGGGTATTTAATCGTTCGGCAACGTTTGATGCTACGAAAAAAGTGCGCCCCGTTAGCTCCCCTTACGAAACAGCTCACTTTCAGAAAATCATTCTTACGCATCATCAATTATATATCACAAAAGGAGATTTTAACGTTTGGCTTCTAACAACACTCATAAGCCATAAATCCTCAGTTTAATAAATCCATTTGATATTTATTTATTTATTTGGTTATATATTCAGTAATTTGTTTATCTATTGATTTATTTATTTGGTTATATATTTAGTAATTTGTTTATCGATTTATTTATTTATTTGGTTATATATTTATTTATTCAACCACTTATTTCCTTATTTGACCATAAAGTCTTTTATAGTTTATAAATAAAATACTTGATAAACCTTAATTTCAATAATTTCAATGTCATATATCTATGATTTTTATTTACACGCCTTTTTTATTTGCAAAAACAATTATCTGATCTAAGGAATTGTTCTCATCGTATCATTCTGACAGCTATATTTTTCGAACGCGTCATTAAAAAAGACCAATTTGAAAAATAAAATTATTTTGACCGCCAACAAAGTATTTTTTTGAAGTTATCATTATGTCATTACGTAGTTATCATTACGTAGAGCAATCATTATGATTGCTCTACGTACAATGTAATTGACATTTTTGTGTATTTGAAGTAATAATTATTCATTAAAAATAATATCAATGGGTTAGTAATATGAATTGATTAAAAATAACGTCAATAAATAATCCATTAGAAGTAATATCAAAGGGTAATTAATAATTAATTTAAAAAATATTCTCGTAGCACGTGGCTGGCGAAATAAAAATAGCCCATCAAATTTATCGGAAGGGAAAAAAAGAGATCAAGGTTCGGGGCCGTCACTGGACGTTAGGAGCTAACTCGCATTGTTGCAAACAGAGAGTAAGCCGCGTAGGCAACCCTCCGTGGTTGCCAGGAAATATCGATCCTGGCAAACCGGGGACGAGATGCTGTGCTCTTCGACTAGTGCTCTCCGTTTTGTGCTCTAGATGCTCCCGTTTGTTTCAATGCTTTATGGCTTTTTCTAGCAAAACGTTTCTTTTCTTTTTTTCTTCTTCAACGACCCACATATTACCTCGATTTTACTTTAATCGTAACATACCACACTTTAGATATCGCAACCTCCAACTCATTGCAATCGTATGTAACTTCAATTTAAAAATAAAACAATCTTTCTAATTTTCTAAATAAATGAATAAATAAGTATTATCAGTTTTCTAAATTATTTTCCACACAAATAAAAGTTTTCATTAAAATAAAACCTTATTCGAAGGTTAGTGAATTTTTAAAATATTATTCGTGAAGTTTTCTAAATAATTTTAGAAACCATCTATCTTTGTAGATTCGCCACAATTTACTCCTATAATAAACAAATAATAATCATTGATATACCTAAATTAATTATCTTCTGATCACCGGTTCGATTCTTTTATTCGCTAATAAATAGATTAGCTACAATAATCACTCGGCATTTGAACAATCAAAATGGCTCGCTGTTTTCGATGATTAATCATAACCTCTTCAACCCAAAATCCGTAGAAAAATTATCTTCGACCCTAAATAATTTTTCGATGTTTAAACTATTGCCGAATTTTGAGACATTATTATTTGGTTTAATTTGGGGATATCGTCTCGACTGAATGGATTATTATTTTAATAAAATATATTCAATTAATTATAATTAAAAAATTTCGTAAATTTATTGGCCTCAAGTATCATTTGTGGATATTTATACATTTCGTGGACTTTAATATCGATTTAGCAATTTTTATCGCCATGTAGTTATTCACACACGCACACACACACATATATATATATGTGTATAAAGGTTGTAAAACGTATTTGTATCGTAATTGAGTCCGCAGCGTGACATACATTTTCACGATACTAAGTTGTATCGTCGATGATTGCACGGACCGAAGGGTGCCCACATAATGGGTGCTATGCGGGAGTAACAAAAAGCTGACCGAGTCGATTCAGCGTTGTATTGCGTCAGCCCCTTAGCCATCGTACTCACATGTACAAACGTGTAGATACACATACACACACTATACATACTCGTGAAACATTCCAATTACAAAAAAAAAGACGTTAAAAAAAACGTTTTAAAAAAATACGTAAAAAATGTTAATTCATGATTGTACATTCCTAGCGAATAAATATTATACCTTAATTTTAGTAATAATTTGGATATTTGATTTTTTTTTTGAAATGCTTGATTTTTTTTGGAAATACTTGATTGTGAAAAAGATATCGTCGAAAATGGCAAAAGCATTACAAATGTCGACAGACGAGGGACGTTCTACCGGTTTCGACAACGCCGTTACAAAGTCTCTTCAAGAGGGAATATTTGACATTTTTACACAAAGTTACGTATTCCGATAATTTTGATCTTAGATCATAATCCAAATGGTTGAAAGCCTTGTGAGGAGCGCTCATCGAGTATGTATCGAAAGAAGAAATATTGATTTTGTTTGGGTTATGATATATATAACTGTTCTTTGGGCTAGGGTGTTTCGAACTTGATAGATATTTTTTTCCAGAAACTTTTTGATTTTTTATCGATGGTTTTCGACGTTCGCGTCGTTGAAAGGAACAAAGCATTTTCGAGCTACGAGAATTTGTTTCGTTCGAGGTACGAGACCCCGATAATTGATCGTTCGACGACTCGACTATTCCGTAAAGATAAATGTGTCTCGAAGTCGAATCCAGTGGCGAATCAAATTTTTCATTCCGAAATGTTTCCAAATTGCGCGGTGAATCGTGAAATTCTCTGGACACTTTGGAGCCTTTGGATTTTCGATCGTGAATATCGAATTTACATCGATCTTTTCTCAAAGATTGATTCTCGAAGATGAACGATTGGAATGTTCGCTTTTCGAGTGGTACCCTCTGATCGGTAGGGATGATTTTCTCGCCGGTTACAAAATCGCTTCCACCCGACAGTCTTGGACCGTTTCTCGTCCAATCCACTTGGTTCAACTGCAGAGTTTTATCGTCTCGTCGAGAATCAATCGATATCGAATCGTTTCTCGAACGATCGGAATTCCGAGGAATCGATTCGAAATTCGATGAAGAGATCTTCGATTTTTTCTTCGATCGATACAAGAGATGACAAATCTCTTGACTGTCGTGAATTCGTGTATGATTTTCCGAACACAACGATCGCGATATCGAATCCGAATCGCTTTGGGATTCCCAAATGGTGCGACAGTGATGTCTGGAGAAAAGCGGTGGTTCGATCTTTCCACTGGGAACGCTCACCCGATATTTCTTGTTGGTCAATATAGTTTTTGGTGTATTGGTCGATTTGTCCCGATCGAGGAGAATCCTGCGAAGTTTCGTTTTTATCAAACGGCGCATTCTGTCGATGGAGCTTGATGAGAAAGCGTGACAAAGATGGCCACCGATCAACGAACCGGTCATCTTTTCCGAATTTCTCGATGACCGTGTCGACTCATCTTTTCCGCGAAATTCGAGACGATCGAGATTATTACGTTGAAGACATCGATCGTTCCTGATTGCGCAATGAAATTCCTTTCCCTCGTAATCTCGAAGATTCCTCGAACTATCTCCAGTTTGACTGGCCGATCTTCGATCGTTCGTCTCGTTGGGACGTAACCTCGATTTTATTGGGTTCTCGTGCACGATCGAATTTCTCTTGGAAACAAGACGTTCCGGGATGGGAAGAGAATCCTTGAATTCCAATGGCCTCGAATGCACCCTACCACCAGTGGGACATTCGTCTTTGGTATTTTCCTTCGAGGGTTGATTTACGCGCATTTCTCGACTGCCGAGATCCATCGAATTACACAGGCTTTCTTGTAGCAATGACAAACCTCTGGATTCACCGGACCGGAAGTTTCCTATTTTTTTTGGCTCACCGCCCATCTTTGTCGTATTCTTCGAATCATTTTTTATCAACGTTCCCGTTGAAGATTCGGACTCGCGGGAAAGCTCTATGGATATGTTTATTCTTTGACCCTTCGACCTTGAAAACTTGGATGAAAGGATTGAAGGACTTTTTGAAAATGATTTGTCCTTGGATTCGTTCGTTTCTAAATATTGAAGACTCGAAGGAACAGGAGAACGAGGTTTCGCTGTATTCGTCCCTTTTTCGTACATTGACCTTGATAATACCTTCGTTGGAACATTTTTCAATGGGACAAGAAGATGGCTTGGCGAATTTTCACGATTTCGAAAGGAATTGGTCTTCGTTTCGGAATTCCGGTTAATTGGGTCCTGGATCGTTAGCTTTCGGTTCGAATCGTCCAGAATGGACGACTCGTTGACACGACGATCCAATGAATGATCTTCGTCTCGAGGAGAAAAGCGGGAACATTGCGTATCGCGATTGACAAGTTTGTCACCTGGATCTTTTACGTTTTCGTTAAAACAGTTTAATCGACACTCGCAGGCAACGTCGTTAAATTGAATCTCTCGATCATCAGCTATTGGTAAATTTCCCTCCAGTTTGGAACCAGTTGGAACGGAAGAATCATTAATAGCTTCGCAATCATTTTCAGGGCAACATCTCAACGTCGATTCTTCCGAACTTTTACATCTGCAGTAATCAACATTTTGACTCATCAGAGTTAAAACTGGATCAACAGAATCTTGGTTTTTGAAAGCTGACTGATTTTCTTCACTCTTGTCAAAGGGTTCCACACCATCAAATTCATTGACAGCTGATTCCACTTTTTCATCAGGATGGCTTGGTTTCTCAACTCGAAGATTGCCGAGACATTCCGCAGTTTCGATTTTATGCGTCACCGATGGAACTGGAGATTCTTCGAAAACAGTTGGGAATCGATGATCGAATGAATCGTCACAACGACATTCCAGGTTTTCAAGATCGATCCCCGTTGTACGAAGAACTGATTTTTTTCGTGTCGAACTTTCAACGTTGTCGGGATCATTTTCCATTTGAATCTTTCTAGCTTCAAGTTTATTTTCCACGACACCATTAGAATCGTGGAAGGTATTTAGAAAAGAGTCCTTACGAGGCCGTGTTCGATCTTCCAGCCTACGATGTTTCAAAAGCAATGGAGATTCTTGGTGGACAGATTCTTTGGAAATGACTTTTTTTTCATCAGCTTGGGATTCCGTTGGGTGCACAGATGCCACGTTGTTCTTATCGTCAACCTTATCAGGCGAATCATAAAGAGTATCGCAACGACACGTTTGCTCCTGATTTCTATTATCATTGATAAAACTCGACGAGTTAATAACGGAAGTCAATTCGTTCGAACTCTGGACTCTGCTCTTAGATTTTTGATGTCCCTCGACGTAATCCGGGTCGGAGTCTACTTTTGGTTCGGAGCTTGAAATCCTTTTGTCGTCTAAGTCTTGTAGGGCACTTTCGTAGATCGTTAATTCAGATTCCCCGGACACCTCATTTTCTGCACTCTGATGCAATTCACCGGAGGGTACTCTGTTCTTGTAATCGATTTTACTCGTGAGGACACGATCGTTCAGCAAGCAAACTTTACAACCGTTACGCTCTTTTTGTGTTATTTTGAAGTTCAAGTAACTGGGAAATATCTCACAATGCAGTCTACATCTTCTGACCTCGTTGCGAGAAATCCTCATCAATTTTTCGTTTATGCGACGACAAATGTTATCGATGCTAGCCTGGAATTTTTTTTTTCTGGATATCGAAGATAGCAATCCTGAGGTTGATTCAGCCTTGTTGAACTTGGATATAAAATCGTCGGGTCGACAAGGTAAATGCAATTTTGACAATTGAACTAATTTTGAACGATCGCTCGTCGTATTTGTCGCGTTTCCTCCCGATAGTTTAAATTTCAAAACTTTTCCCTCCCAGTCAGACGGTTGAGCATTTGTCAATCTACAAGCTGAATGGCAATTTGATGTTCCACGTGAGAAAGTATGAGAAATCGCTGCTGTCCTCTTTCTGTCGGTTGGTTTCGATTTTTCGGAAATACTCGAGTCACCGCATAGCCAATTCTCCAGCTGTGGCCTTGATCTCTCGTTATTATCGTCCAAGGAATCCTCATTTTTCGAACCATTTGCCCTTTTTTTGGATACTTCGTCGTTTCGAAAATCACGAAATTCCGAACCAATTTCGACATCAAGATCGCTCTGACCGTCGATAAAATCGCAGGATTCACGAGACTCTGATCTGATGCTGAATAAAGTAGAAAAGCATGGGAACATGAAACTTCAAAAAATAAAAATCGTCAAAATAAGAAAAAAGTTGAATTTTTTGGACGTACATCGGTGAATTATTTTCAATCCAGTAATCTCTCTCGTTTATGTAATTCCATACGGTTGAGGATCTCAAAAAATCTCTTTCTACTCGTAACCCATCCAAATCTCGACAGACCTTGTTCAGTCGGTTGTTCAGTATAATTGAATTAATAAAACAATCGACAAGGCCGTCCTTAATCAGGTATCTAATACCGTGACTGATAATATTCTCGACGATTCCCTCGTCGCTCCATTTACTGCAAAAAGCATCAACGGGTTCACGCAGAGTCGCTGCCATCTCCAGACATCTCTTCAAGCAAGGATAATTGCACAATCGGTCTGGGTCTTCGCAATAAATGAAATTTTCAAGCCAGCTGAGAATTCGAGGCTCCAGACTTGGCACGAACAATGCACGAATTTTATCAACGTAAGGATCATATTTCGCTAAATTAATAGGGGCCCGTGTAATTTCATCATCCGTAATCACAGCCTGAAATATATTGAACGTGTATAAGAAACAAATAATCGAAAAATTATTACAATTATCGTATCACTAAAGGGTTATTATTTTTAGGTTACTTCGAAAATACTAACCATTTTGGTTATTATTGTTTTATCAAAGAAACATTGCCGAAGATAAATCTCGAGAGTTATCGGTGCTCCTCGTCATTTTTTTGTCAGGAAAATTGGCCGATTGTATTTTCCGTGCAAAATGTACTTCGATTTCGGTTCACTCGAAATCTCGTCGTCGCGAACATGTTCACAAGCTCGTAAGATGGTCTGTGATGTGTCACGTGAATTGCTTGAAGTCCGATACTTAATGACCGGAAAATCGATCTTAGCTATCAGCAGCGTTCTGACTTATTCTGGATTAATTTTATCCACCGTTATTTCGGATTCACAAAAATTGTGAAAAAACGTGTTCAACCGATTTATTTGCTTTGCGAACAGTTTGTCTCCCAAAAGAAACCAAACTTCCGTGATTTGATATTTGAGGATGACGACTGATCAAATTGGTATTTGACCATTAAAAACACAGAATTAAAAAAATCTCAAGATTCTTGCAAAAAATCGCAGAATAAAAAGAAAAAAACAAAATAATTTTTTCGCCCTCTTGAAACCCTAAGCTATCCGTATTTGACTTCCCACATTGTGGTAAAACCTTGCACAGATTTCGGGACGCTTTTAGAGCTGTTCGGAAAGGTTTTTCTCGTGGGCGTCCAAACCTTTAAAGAGGTTCAACCCTCGTCCAAAGCAATCCTATATACCTATGTATATTAATGGTGTAGGGCTAAATATATGACTGTATATTGGGGTGGATGAAATTGAGGGGTCTACGGAGAATGCTAATGTGTTTAACGTCGAGTGGGCGCCGCGGGGAAGAGCTGTCATCGAGTTGCGAAGCGAGCGAGATGTGCCAAAGTAGGCAAAGGGCGAGATACGTTGCCCGCGAATATTTGCAAAAATTAAACGCAAAACGAGTATTCCTACAGACTACAGATATATACTCGTTATACCCGTTTTATATGCATACACACACTGATATGTAATGCGGAATGCGAATTCAACATTAATAACAAAAAATCAAAAAAATTCGATTTGTATTCACACATTGACATAAAAAAAAAAATTGGCTTTTGCCATTTACCATCGAGATGCTGTTGGCTGCGTTGTCGTTGTTTCTCCTCTGCATACAATTTTCTATACCAGTATTATTATTTTTATGTCAGTTTCATTATTTTAATGCTAGTACCATTTTTTTGCCAGTATCGTTATTTTTATCCCCGTATAATTATTTTTATGCCAGTACCATTACTTTTCAGCCAATTTAATCATTTTTGTGTTAGTATTTTTTTTTATGACGGTTACATTATTTTAATGCCAGTATTGTTATTTTTATGCCAGTATCATTACTTTTCAGCCAATTTTATCATTTTTGTGTTAGTATTGTTTTTTTTATGACGGTTCTATTATTTCAATGTCAGTAGCCTTATTTTTCTGCCAATATCATTATTTTTATTTCAGTGCCATTATTTTAATGCCAGTATTGTTGTGCATTATTGCATCGTTCCAAATTTCAAATACAAGTCCGTCCACCAAGCTTTGCGTCGTTCCATGATCGATATACGCGGTGAGAGTCGGTCCTTTGTGGATTTCGTGACAAATATAGGAAGAAGAGAGAAATATGAGCAGCTCTATATTTCGCGGAGCTTCGCGGATGGGTAGGACGCGAGAGGGTGATCCATTCAGATAGTGGCCAGGAACCTCAGCTCTTCTCGCCAGGGGATCAATACTCGTGACGACGACAAAACCCCACCGAAAAGCGTTAAACTTGCGTATTTCTATCTCCTTCCCCCTTCTCTTCCTTCTCCTCTCTTTCCCCCTTTTACTCACTCTCACTCTCGCTTTTCTTTCTGTCTATTCGTACTCGCTTCTATTTTATGTACACCTCATACATATATATATATATAAGGTTGTCGAATTGTTCGACTTGTGAAAAAATATGACTGCCCTCTTTTACTGGAAACCATTGCAAAATGTACAAATTTTTAATTCGGGATATTGTTATTAATATTCCGTAATTCTGCCTTACGTCAAAATTCTTTATTTTTATCTTTTTATTTTAACCTCTCACATTGGCAAGTGGTTAGAAAAAGAAGCGTGAATAATTCGAACGATAGGAGTTACGTCTTCATCTCGGTCCTATCAATCTTCATTGCCTCGAAAAAGCCAAAATTAACGAAATTTTGAAATAAAGAGATAAAACAGGGATTTCCGGCAGTGGAAGAATTTTTCACACTTTTAACGGGACGAAAATGTAAATAAGCTATTGAAACAATAAATTTTACCGTTTCATCCTGTCTTGATCAATGTTTATTCTAGCAATAAATATGAATATTTATTATCTAAGGAAACTAATGTTTCTTTCCAACTCTCGAATTCAATGATAAATCAAAAATTGGTTTTTCAGTTGCATCTTTTAGTCATGTATGATAACTAGATAAGACGGTCCTTTAAATTCATTGAAACATTCACGAAATATAGTCAACCAATCAAAATATAGGCCCAATTAATCAGTCACCGATAATTAGTCACATTATTCATAATAAATATGTATTATATTACTAATCATATTAATCGTATTTATTTTATTAGAATGTAATTGATACGATGTTAATCATATTGATAATTAATTATTATTAATAATCATATTAACCATAACATATATCATCATAATAAATCAATATAAATATAGGTACCATCAAGAATTTTTATAAAATGCTCTGTAAGAAAATATCTTGGGATATCTAGCCCAAAATAAACCCATGAAGAATTATTTTTTCCCCTGAGAGTTCCACAAATCGTTTATACCCGATTGACATGTCTCAACGTGATAAAGCCATAGATATCGCGTACACGACCGAAAGAATGCTGGGAAGTACAAATTGATCCGGAAACCAAGCTCGGTGCGAAGGATTGCAATGCTCTTGCACACACGGTCCGATCACACCCGGACAATACTACTTATATACATTCTCCGAGGATCTTTTTTTCTCTTTCTCTAGAAGGTCGTTTTTTCTTACGCCGGAAGTTATGTAAATCTTGCATTTAGAGAAGTTACGGAAAATTTATTAAACAGAAGTATGATATCTAATTTCTAGGAAATGTATAAAATACCAAGCTTATTTTTATCTTTTATTTAATCAATATATTTTGAAGCACATTGCGACGGGAAATTTTTTTCTTAATTGGGATTTCAATAAATTGCGATTATTTATATCGCTCGTTCGATATCATTTCCGGTGTAACCGTACAGACGAAATTATAATGAAGAAATGAGAAAAGCGAGCGGGTTGAACGCGTATCTCTATAACAAGGGCAACGGAAGGTGGTCCTTTGATCTTCGTTTCCCGCAGAGTTGCCAAGCACCGCAACATAATAGATTTTACCTCCCATCACTTGGTTTCAAACACTTCAAATTTTGACAAATATGGACGGAATTGCTTACAACGAAACCGTTTAAGCAACGAAACGTGGAAATCGTTACAACCGATTTTTATTGAAAATATCTATCGCATGCTAGGACGTCCTATCTATCGCCTATAACGTCCATTTTCCATGTACTTTCAATGTCGTTATAAGCGGTTTCGAGGATAATCGTTTAAACAATAAATCGAACGAGCTTCAATAATTTTTGAAACAATAAATTGTTATAAATCGAAATAAATTTTCGATCTTCGCGAAAACGTTTTCCTTTTTTCTAAAATCTCAGTTTTTAACGTAACGACAAATAAACTAAAGAAAAAACAATTGTATCTGTACAAAAATTGTTTTTTAGCTGTCGTAAAACTTTTTCATTTGAAAGTGTAATCGAAGCTAAAATTCAAAGTGCCATTTTAAAAAGGGTCATTAGAGTTGAAATAAAAATGAAAAAATGTTGAATACAATAAATGACCGATTTGCATACGCATGGTTATTGGAAATTGTCAATTTTTCGTGTTCTCCAACTATGAAAGATATTTAATTTGAACACTGAGAATCTTTGTCGAAAAAAAATGGAAAAAACAGGTTTTAGCTTCGGTCTCATTTTAACGTTTTTTTTTTATCGATGAAAGGACGAAAACACACATTTACGATTAATAAATATAAGACACTTGCGCATCGTATGAAAACCACGGAGGCGATCGAGTTGGTTTTATTTGGTCGTGGGTGGGTTCGTTGCGCGAAAAGCTTCTCGATCAATACTCTGATACTGAACGTGTACGTTGATGGCGCCGTGTATCTTTCACGAGTACGCAGGAGCCACACGAAAAGGTTACAAGCTGGATACCTGATCGTTAGTCGCCACAACGAGTTGAATAACGTTCACGATAATACAACGATATACTCGGTCAAAAGCGCGAAAATACTCTATCTCTCCGGTTTATCGTGTGAGTGTAACTCTCAGACCAATTTTTTCTCTCTCCCGCTTAAACTTGATGTTGCCCTAAGAGAAACAACGGTGAAGCTTTTTATGGAATTTTGCATCAACTTGTGTGATAGCCCGTAGTCTTTTTCAGAGCCCCGAGAAGATGTACTTTATAGTTGGATTTTTGGCAGTCCTTGCAACCGTTCAAGGAACCATGTACATGCCACCCATTAAGGTACTTGTACAATCATTTATGACGTAACACAAATGGTAATATACTCCTTCTTTTCCATTAGATCGCAAACCATATTCATTAAACTTCTTCCATGTGTTTTCCTCGAAATCAAGCTTTTAGACACGACAATGAATTTTCATTGTTAAAAAATTAATTATAAAATTAATTTTATAATTTTTATTGTCAAAAAATTAATTATAAAAATAATTTCATAATTTTCATTGTCAAAAAATTAATTATAAAATTAATTTTATAACTTTCATTGTCAAGAAATCAATTATAAAATTAATTTTATAATTTTCATTGTCAAAAAATCAATTATAAAATTAATTTTGAAATTTTCATTCATTCGAACGATATTTTTCTTTGATGACGTTGAAGGGACCATGCAAAATCGTCGTTACAGCTGATAGTCGTTGTAAGCGATATTAAATCGACACCCGCTTATAAAGACAGCACGTGGAACGCCGTATCGCATGTGAAGACGAAATCCGGCGGTCGTTATAACCGATTTTCACTATCCTTCAATGTCGTTATAAGCGGTTTCGACTACACTTACAGAGACGATCGGTTATAACGACCTCCGGATTTCGTCGTCGTTATAAACGGTTTTTCGTCACTTTTTTTTCTGTTTCATTATTTTTCGTTATAAAAAAAAATGATCGAAATTTTAATTTGCAAAGGATGACAACTTGATGACGGAGGTCCTGTTACGAGAGCTGATCGATCGAATGGGAAATGAATTGGCGGATGCTGCTGACTCTTACTTCGAATATCAGGATAA
This sequence comes from Ophioninae sp. B BG-2022a, assembly GCA_030522765.1. NCBI lineage: Eukaryota > Metazoa > Arthropoda > Insecta > Hymenoptera > Ichneumonidae > Ophioninae sp. B BG-2022a. The sequence goes on from JAPYZJ010000063.1 coordinate 29,727, forward strand.
CTCTAGAATGCCGAACGATTACGAAAAAGTCAAAGAAATTCCTGCCGAAATGCCGATCGACTACGAGGGCATCGAAACACTCAATCCCAACCCCAGCATCAGAGACCAGGAATATCTACGACACAGTACCCTAAACGCTCAGCAGAGACCCAACGAGAATTCGAAAGGAAGCCACAGAATTCAGTTGGCTGGGTTCAAAGGGATCAAGGAAGAGAAAACGGAAAATACTCTCCCCGCTTATTGCACCCCACCGAATCCATGCCCGATTGGTTACACAAGTAAAGCAACTTTTCACATTCATTACGATTTTTTACAATTACCATTACTTTTATGATTTTTGACGAAATCGTTTTCAAAAGGTTTACAAATGGCAAAGAACAATCTTCACGTTTCGGAATAAACATTCGTTGCTTAATGAAAAAATTATTAAAAATGGGAAATTTTCCAAGGCTTTGTTCTAAATCCATCCATACTGAAGAACTCTGGGGGATCACAGTAGAATACCAAGAAAAAATGCGGTAATTGGAAAAAAGAAATTTTTTTCGAAAATTTTCTCGAGTGTGCTTTCCTAAATGTGATCTTTTGGAAAAAAAGCAAATCTGTCATACCGTTCAAGTGTAAACCCTTGAAATCGTGTGTAAAATTTCGACTTCTGAAATACTTGGAAATATTCCTTTGGAATTTACCAGAATCGTCGAATTTTTTATTTTTTTTCTATACACAGGCGAAAATCATTGTATCGAGAATTTCGAAAACACGGCTGCTTTTAGCCGAGATTTTCAAAGTGCACAGGACTGTATGTGCGATACTGAACACATGGCTGATTGCACCCAAAGTGAAGAAAATGAGCGTGGACTTCCGGGTGTTCACATTTTAAAATCTGACTTCGATAAAATTGTCGAACAATTTCAGGTAATTTACACACGCATTTTTTTCCTTTTTCACGAACGTGAAACGAAGAATCATTTTTTCTAAGCCAGGATTCTACGTTGGGCGGTTGAAAAAAAAGGCTGTTTTTATGAATTTTCAATGAGATCATGAATAAAGATATTAATATAGGGTTTGGTAAGCTTGATGAAGAAACTTTCGGAATACATTATACAAATTTTATTACGTATTTTATGCACTGTAACATACGAAAACACTGCTGTTGAAATGTCAAAAATGGACGATCTGAAACAGAAAATTTTTTGCATTTTTTGGTTATATATATCACTATGCTAGTGATATATAATATATATCACTAGCAACCGATTGAACAAGAATTCTTAATGTTCCTACAAAAATAACAAAATGGCGGCGAAAAAAGAACGGAACAAAAATAATTGGATGGTTCTTCACTGCTTTTTACCGGAATAAATAGTGAAAATCAAAATTTGTTAATAAGTCTAGTTTAAACAGTTGCGGTTGATGTACAGAATATGTGGATAAAATTTCATAACAAGTGGTTCAGTACTTCAGATAATTTTCGCCCCAAGCGATGTAAAAAAGTTATTTAGAGATTTTAACATTCCAAACGTTCAAACATTTTTGTAAAGGAAAATCACAAAAAAATGAACTTCCGCTTAATCAGCGATGCCTGCACAATTTTCGGAGATTATTCTTGAATACATTTACTCTCGATGAGCGTAAAAAAATCGATTTCTTTCGATGCTTCGAAAGAATTAAAAACCTGCCGTAAATTGAACTACTATCTCGCATACTGCTAATGTAGAAAAATCCGTATTCACGTGTGCAAGTAGTAATAATAGTTTTTTTCGGTGTTTCAGGATGGCAATCCGTTTTTCCGCGGTGAGAAGTTACCGATCGCGGCGAAGAAAGGAATTCACGTTGTTTCTTAAACCGGATCCACTGATAATCGAAACTTATCCGTATTTGATAAATCAAATGATCGACTAATTATTACAATAGTCCAATTATCTTCAATGTTATATAACCGGTTCCCTGAAATCGATCGAACCAATTGGGATGGGTCGTACAAACTGAGTTGTTGGAACCGAGAAGAATTTATCATTATATTAAATTCCCTTGGAAGATGGCGAGACACGAAACTCTGCACTGACGTCTAAACGGGAAAATGAAAACTGAGAAAACAGGCAAAAGTTCTGTTGCAATGCTTCCAGGATGTTTTGGAATAAAGGAAAGCCCTGAGTCGTGCTTTTGTACAAACGAGACGAACGGAACAATTTGTTTTATTGCCGAATGATGATTGAGAAAAGTACACGAGTAGGTTGTTCTCAACTACCAAGGAAACCGTTTCCGGTGTCCACCTCTGATTTCGTTCATTTTTTTATGTGTTCGGAATATTCTTCGAAAATTAATTCGAGTTCCGAGACTTTTTTCAACTTTCGACCCGTATATTTTGACCCCTATCAAACCTTTCGGAAATGAAAATACATTTTTCATTGTTCGCAATAAGGGTTGCTCTCGGATTGGTTTCATTTGAACATCTTGATGAGAACTATTTGAAACAGGGAACAGAAGACAGTGACTCGAGGATGGCCAATTTTGATGTTCACGAATTACCTTAATGAATTATGACTCTCCTCGATGATTGTATACATTAAGAGTGATGACTTGATTATTACACTTATTGTTTCCTGAAACTCTTCAATATTGGATGTATGTTGGTCAGAGCCTCGAGCAATTCACCTCGATTTTTCGCCCCTTGAACAATCGAAATCATTTCAGCGTATAAGTTAACTTTCATCTGAGTTTGTTAATCAATTTTTTTTACCATGAGCGACTCACCTGTAAGCACGATCTTTCCATTGACAAAAATGAGAAGCACAACCCTCGGCACAACCATTCTGTATATGAGACCCGAAAACAACTCGGGCTCATAGCTCGAAAATTGCCCATGCATGTGGCTTAAACTTTCCAATTTTATCGGGAATTTCAGATCGCACGTGGCCACGATATTGTGGATCTTGAAATTTATGAATTTCACCTGAAAGACATAATTGTTGTGATAATAAAGAGTAATGGTAATTGTCAGTAATAATAATAATAAGTATAATAAAATAACATTTATTTTTAATGTTTTTTTCGATATTCTTAGTAACATAAATAATATCGAAAAATTAGAAGTATCCACATTAGTTGTTAGGTGAAGAGAATTTTATTTACATCGAATTGAGCAATGTATTTACTTTTTACGAAATATTTAGCAACAACTTGAGTTTCACAAGCGTGTAACAAATGAGAAATATCGTTGAACCATTTATGAGATTTCTATTAATTATCGGTAAATGAAGGAACAGTTTTTCTTATTTGCCACACCATGTTCCTACGACAATCATTTCAAATATAATCTCCGATTACTTGTCCTTAGATCAATAAAATGGTGCTGCCAAATTGTTTTCCTTACCGGAAATCCAAGCTTTTGAATAATCCTTGCGAACTTTCTAGCCGCCAGGTAAGAATCTTCCTCGCACCTTGCTCCCGTGCACACAAGCTTGCCCGACCGAAAGATCAACGCGGTACATCTCGGGTTTCTTATTCGCATAATCAAACCTGTAAACCTAGCAGGATTGTATTCGGAATTTCTCGTCCTCGTATTTATCACCATGAGTTTCAGTTCTGTACCGAGATTGACGCTCGCGATGACGTTTCTGCAATCAGAATATTTACTTCCTCTAATATCTAGCTGCGACTGGGTTATGAATTTTATGAAATACGCATTATTACTGCAAACACGGTTCTATAGTTTCCTTCTGACTCTGCGCCGGTATGACAGCAGTCATGGATGCTTGCGGCGCTGGGTTTTGCGATGTCGACGGTCTTGGTACATTTGTCTGTGCAAATAAAAAAATACATTGTACTTACAACAATTAGAAATTTAACGATTATTGTACATACGACTGTGACAAATCGTAATTGTAGTATAAGTAAAACAGAGTTAGAGTAGAAGACAAAATAGATTTTTTTTTATTTTGGTCAGATCACATGCAACATTTGATAAATAAATATTAATGCATTCTCATAGAGGTTAGGAAACAAATGCTTACTGTGAGGGGTGGCGCCATGCTAGTCTCTTCGACGACATTTTTCGTTGGGTTGTTGAGTAATCGCTTGAGTTCGTCATTTTGCGATGAAGCTGTCATCGCTTCGAAGTTTCAATTAATAATTTTAATATGAGCGGGTGATACAAACAACAAAACATGTTTTAGCCTCGAAACCCAGACTGATAACCGACCGCAAAGAAGTCAGGCATGCGTAGAAGGACAGTTCTGTGCGGCTTGAAGACAAGCGTTCTGCGACCCAAACTTCCGCGTGGCGGCGTGACAAGCGTCTAGCTGTACCCAGACCATGGCCGCTCGTGTACCGCTCAGGTACACATACGTCGTACCGCTCGCGTACGATTCGCCGTGAACGCAACGTCTGGTTCCGTGACATTAGAACAATTCCGTGGGTGCGCTAGGGGAATCATACGCTCGGCTATCGAGGGGACGATCATGCTAGAGAGGCGGTAGCCGCCATGCGGTGGAAGGTAAAATCACAGAGGATTATACGGCCGTATTCATGGGATTAGCACAGCGCGTCATCCTCTTGGCGCACAACGTGCACCGTCCGTGGCTACTGTGCGAGTGAAACGCTAAGTTTTATAGGTTACAAATTTGTTCGGGATACAAAAGAAGCGCTTGCATTGTTGTATATAAGTCAGCACTATTCTTTCTATTATCATTAACTCAAGTACTTGCGTTTTTAGTACGTGCATTAGTCAAATTCCAAGAACCCTTCGTTAAACTATTATAACTGTTATGTGGTAAAGGAAAAAAAAGAATATGGCCGTAAAAAAGAATGCACGTGTGCCGCGGAAGCGGGTCCAACCGGTTAAGAGACCCGAGACCGAATTTCCCATAAAAAAGATTAAAAAACGCAAGGCTCTCGTAATCGCCCAGGAAATAAAGTTCGCACGATTACTCGCGAACAATGACAAAAAGATTAGGGACAAGATGCTGAAGAATCTTAAAAAGTGGTTGACAGTACGATCCGACAGCTCTTTTGGTGAGTTCCATCGTTTCGATTATTTATACTTTCATTCGCGCACCCTCATTAACCATTCGTTTAATCGAAACGTCTTTGTTAATTTTTTTTTTCGTCGTTAGCCTTCACAGAGGCGGATTTCATGAGACTCTGGAAAGGTCTGTTTTACTGTATGTGGATGTCGGACAAGCCGCTCATTCAGGAAGAACTCGCCGAGTCTTTGAGCAGCATTGTGCATTGCTTCGATTCAATGGAAACCGCGCTACTTTATACTAAATGTACCTTGAAAACGCTCGCCGTTGAGTGGGTTGGCATCGATCGTTACAGACTCAACAAATTTCAAATGGTGACTATCTTACGACTGTTCCGCAAAAAAACAAAGGGCAATCGGGTTGTTTTCAGAAAATAAATTCATTGTACTAGGTATATTCATAAGCCTCATTCCTGTAATACAACTTTTTCTCCTCACTTCCAGTTAGTAAGGAGGATAATACGTCAAACATTCGAAATATGTCGGCAAAGATCCTGGGACGAAGAGTGGACCAAGGGTACCGCCTCTGTAATCGAAAGCCTCCTATTGGATCCCAAGACAACATTGGGATTCAGTTTGCATTTAACAGAATTGTACATGGAAGAATTGGCAAAGGTAACTTCTCGATCTTCAATAAAGCCGCAAATATTTTCTGTTGCTCAATCGGAGCGTGCCTTTCGATAGATCGGCGGGGAAACGATTCTTCCCCATCTTGTGACGGAATTCGTTAGACCATTCGCGATACACTTGGCATCCATGGAAGATGAGAGACAGATAAGGCACGTCATGAAACACATATTCAGGTATCTCATATTTCAATCCGACGTCGGTCTGGACTACATGGACAAGTTCACGGCCTGGCGCCAGGTAATAGCTTCTGCCGATTGTTCCAATTAGGTGCAGTTTTTTTTTTTTATCTGTACTTTTAACATTTTGTGTTTGGATTATCTGGTGACAGGCGGGTTTCCCGTGTAGAAACATCGACGAGATGCAAAAACTCGAGCTGTCGGACGAAGAGCCAATGAGCGAGGATGAGGATGCGGGCGAGAGTGTGACAGATGCGAAAGAACCAAAACCGTTGGATCCAAGAGCAGGCAGAGTAGACGTCGAGCTTCCCCAATTACCATTTGATCCTTTGGCCATAGCAGAATTGATAAAGCAATACAAATTTCATCCAAAATCGACGACGAAGACTCGCCGCCAGATCGTGCGTTTGATCAGAGAGTGCGTAACGGTTTTTGCGTAATTACGATTTTTACTATATTTTATTTTTTTCCCTTACACGTGATTTACTTCGTTGGTTAGATTTTCGGAACTAGCCAAAGGAAACATGCCACTTGGTGTAAAGGAGATCGTTCTGCCTCAAAGAAAAAATCCTGAAACGAATCCTAAGAAAGCAGCGTATCGTCTGCTCGAATTTGAGAAGGAACTTTATTCGGATAACATTCGTCGCAAACGAAAGAGAAAAATGGTCTTGCCGGTCGATGACGATGATGAGGCTTTCGAGAACGTCTACGCGCCAATAACTCCTGAGCAACTCGAAGAAAATGGAATGCAAGAAGATTTGGAAGCTGAAATCGAGGACGAAGACGACGACAACTCGGAGATCTCACTGAGAGAAGCAACGGGTGAAACCATCGATAACTCCGTTGCGCCGATAGTACGAAATCATAAAAAAATCAAGAAATCATTGGCGCAACAATCTACCGGACCATCGATAAACGAAATATCGAAAAAAATGGTGCAAAAAAAACACAAGCAAAAGAAGCATATCAATGAGAAATCGACGAACCTGGCGGAAGAAGAAAGACAAGCCATTCTTGGTAAAAGCATCAAAATCAAAAGTAAGAAATCGAAAACGAAAAAGTTGCAAAGTGCCATTAATTATTTGCATAAAAAGTTTCTGAATCGTCCATCCGACGATTTCGGTAGCCCGACAAAAGGAAAAAAATCCCGACACAGTAACGAAACAGTGTGGGACGTATCGAACAATCAGGATCCGCCAACACCAACGGTCTCGCCAACTTCGAAAGTCTCGCCGAAATCACGAGCGCCGGAAAAATCAGTAACTAATATTGCGAGCGATACCAATGTCAAAGAATCCGTCACCTCTCCTACCAAGGATCGATTGGCCCAAATACCTTGGTTACTTCCAGTGATCACGAAATTGGAAGACGAAAAGTCGGTCAGTAAAAGTGAACTCGTATTCTATCTTTTTATTTATTCACTTTTGTTTATTGCGCTTTTATTGTTTTTGCCATTCATGAGCGAGCGAATTTTCGATACGTAAAAGTGATTTTTATAAGTATGTGGAATAATATTTCTCATTTTTTTAGATCGAACTTTAATCGAAATAAGAATACATTAAAATTATTTCGTGTAATTCTTCTCTCATGTCACAGATGGCACAAACACCGCCTAAAACTCAGCCCGAAGCGAAGAGCAGTGGTTCAAGCGCGAAGAAACGAGTGAAGATAGTGCTTCAAAACAACACGGCCCAGCATACCTCGGAATACATACGACAATTACGCCGGAGCTCGGCAATACCCTACGATGCCAATCGTAAGCCATTGAGCAGTGTTCTCAAGCCGAGTCCCCTGTCCAGTCCGGTAAATCCATTTTACAAGAATGCTTAAGACAAGCAATTCATCCGGGAGCGCCCGGAGCCGAGCGATTGTTGAATAAAAAAAAAAGTTGACCGAAAAAATGAATTGTGGACATTCGTATACCCTGAATCATGGTTGTTTCGGGAGCGCCTCTCGAACGAATGAAACAAGTATTGATTTACACATCGAGAAAAATCAATTCTTTATTTACAATAAATAGGTATTTGTACCAGACACAATATGCTTCAGTCTAATGTTTGGTCGTCGTTTGCTCAACTACGATACTCTTCATAAGAGTAAATTCGACGACTCAAGTAAAATCGGTTATCGAGAAATCACCTTCCTCTCCTGAAATCGCTCGATACACATATTCGAGACATAAATTTTTGGATAGTTTTACTTCGCGTTACAATTTTTTGCGACAAATCAAACGTTAAAGAGACACATTGATTCACGCGAATTAAAATACAGGAATACGCTACATTGTAAACGGTTCAAAGACATAGAGATGCAAATGTTTTTTTTCCTGTTGTATCCTGCTATAAGTTTATGTACAATGTATTCGTTTGACAAAAGACGCTCTTCCCATCTCGATACGAGAAATGAATCGTTAATGAGACGGGAAAGGGATTGCCAAACGAGTTCATCCTTTGGCACATGAATTCACACTTGTTTTCTTTTCTTTGTTTTACTTATAAGCTACGTGGCTTAACTAAGACTTTCAGAAAAATAGACATTTTCCGTGATACACGTTTCTTGGGTCATTGGGATTAAGAGGACGTTGCCTCGGAGGGGATTGCACAATCCTATAGCTAGTACGTTTTTTTTTTTCAATTACATCAATTCCAGTTGTACACAAGTCGTTCCTCGTTTTCATTGTTCTATCTTCCCTGAAATAAACGCATCATCGCAATTCTCCTTCTTCCGTTTTTTTCTCCGGTGAGGCTACAGTTGAGAATATTAGTAAAATTACGTCCCAAAATGAAGACGCTTTCGAAAAAAAAAACGTTTTCAAAACTGTAACAAACTGCTTCAGTTATCACTCGTATACCGAGTGGAATATTCGAACAAGTTACAAAAAGAGGATAATACATTTGTTACGCGAACGCAATACTTGGTTCCTTCGAGTGTTCGGATGGTCGTCGTTCGTTTAAAGAATGCTCGACACTTTATCAAAATCCAACGTCAATAATATTTCGAGATAAAATTTGAATTGAATTTCAATCGGATGGTTACAGCGCCGTCATCTTATAGAATATTCTCAACGAGCTTCGAGAAATTTGCGATGCGAAAATTATTGCCCCCTCTCATCAGCTAAGACTTAAAAAAGAAAAGGAAGTAATGAACTAAATGCTTCTAGCATGTACACGTCTATATCACAGTGATGTACGAGGTGCTACGCAGAATGCAAGTTATATCTGCCGTGCGATGGAGCTTGATCGTCGTTCAGCCGAGCTTGGCCCGCAAACTGTGACTCTTCCAACGCCAGAACCATCCCATTTCAATTTGATTGAAACCGGTGCTGAAGACCGACAGCGCGACGAACAGCGTTGCATGGGTGAAAGCCCACAATTGGAACAGTGGCGATATGACCAGAAGCAGTACCGTTGCTCCTTGACGGAATCATCGTAAAAAAATACCTTTTCATTCCAATTACGTCAGACAACGATCATTATATCTGATAATAAATCGATCGTTCTGGGCTTTCGTTTCGACACCATTTTTATGAAGGTTAACGCTCCGCAATTCTTTTTGGATTCCAGGTCATTTAGGAATTTTCATTAACATTAAATCTTGGAGGGGCTCTTGTGAAGACAATTTTCTATGGAAACCGAATTTGGAAATATGTGCACCGAATGTGGACAACTGTTGAAAGATGAGTACGAGTCTTGACTTGAAATGAATTATTTGTAGCGTTTGTGGGGAATACCGGGATGTTCTCTGATGAACGAAAAGAAATAAAACGACCTGTTTGGCCAAAGAGTGAAAATACGTCATAGTTGACAAAGGGATTCCGGATCAATGTATCAATTGGTGTTGCAGTAACGTGTGAGCATTTACCTGTGAGTAAACTCCAAAAACCGAAGGCGGCTCTAAGCGGGACGACACTCGCCATTGGCCACGTCGAGCTCTCACCTGCGAAACTATTTTTCTCGGCGAAACGCTTGAGGCCTTCTTCCTTGTTGAACCAGCGTTCCTCGAGCCAATGTCTCAACATGTTCTCGTCCTGTGGCAACTCCGACGACGATATCCTACGTATATTGAAGTGCACCTCGTTCGGCAATTTGCCAGTTATCAAATCTACCTCGGACTGGGGTACGTAATCGGGATAGGCTATCGTTAGATCGTAAACGGCGTCCAGGTAACTCGCGCGTTGAAGATAAGACACTAGATAACTGAAACCCGTGGTTTTCGGATGAAGGGTGTGGTAGTAAAGTGGCAAGCCATTTTTCGTCGCGTATCTGTCGGATTTTTCTTTGCTGCTGCTCGTTAAATCCGTGCCCTCGGGAAAAATCAACAGTTGCGTTCGCCTCTGAAGGGCAACGAGATAGTCGAGTGTACGGGACAAACGACCCTTGTCCTCGTCCCAGCGACGCGTTATATAAAGGAAACCGTTCATCTGCATTATCCAACCTGCGTGCGTCAGAAATATAATCACCTATGAATTTATCGAATTTCAGTTAACGAGCTTACGAATGAAGAAGAAAGAGGTCACTTTTCTTCGCATTCCTTCGTCCCTTACGGATATTACGTAGCACCCACCTGGACCCGGTATGTGTCTTATAGGATCCTTCAGAATGAACTTCAATCGGTGCGCCGCTATACTCGGCATACACGCCTGATACATCGCCGCCCAAAGGAAATTCCAATCAACCCGCGTTCGATGATTCATCACGAGGATCGCCGATTCGTGTGGCGATATGTGATCTCCCGAGACTATCACTTTCACACCAAACATCTCCAACAATGCCTGTGCGGTGAATAAACATCCGTTTTTAATGATTCTCGTTAACTCAACGGATGTCAAAAGCAACATAATTTCGAGCAACGATCTTGGATGAAATATGGTTTATATTTGCCAAAAAGCCAAATAATATAAGCCAAAAAGTTATGATGTTTGAATTTATTCAAAATAAGAAATTGATATTTTCATCAATTTTTTTCAATGGTTCATTATTTTCACAACTTTTATTATTCTTACTCTTTTTCATTACTAAGCCATTAATAAATTTGAGCCCCTGTCAGATCGAGAAGGCCGAAAAACGTGCGCCGTCCGCCCGCATTTTTGGCAATGCTCAATAACTTTGCCAATTTTTTCGAACTTCCTATCAAACTTTACAGATATCAGTTTTAATAGACGAATACTGACATACTAAAAACGAACAAAACAAAAACAAAAGTATTTTTTGTGCATTTACTCCAAAAACTGTAACCAATTTTGGGGGTGTCGCTAACTGCATATTTGGGAGGCGGGAGTCTACTACTTCAGCAATCTTTTGATAATAAAAGTGAGGTAACTTTGTCAGGATCCTTATCGCGAAGCATACACTAAAGGGCTCACCCTTTACCTTTTTTATTGATGGACATTCCAAAATACTCTTGCAAGATAAAAACATTCAACGATTCCGAAAACAATGTTTTCTTTAAAACATATTTTTCCGCTTTCGCAGGCTCAAATTTCAAAGAAAGATTACAACCAATATTTCATCAGTGAATGAGGCGGTAATCTGGAGACACTTCATTCGGATAGCTGTACGAGATCGGTTAAAAAAAGGAACGAAATTATATTTCGACTCACCGTTGGATAAAGTTCCCAGCAGGAGAAGAGTAAATCGCCACATTTTCGAAACTTCGGCGGACTTATGAGGAGTAACGGTAGAAGAGGACAAGCAATGAACAAAAATCCTGCCACTATACTGCCATACCACAGAGCGCAGTATATTGTACCACGTATGAGTCCACGCATCCCAGGTCAATCTCAGTTTAACTTGGAAAACCAAAATAACGAAGGGCTAAAACGTCAACGTTTATTTTTATATGCAGTGAGAATTCTATAATCGTTTTCAACTTACTTTGAACATTTGCCGAGCAAAAACAAAAGATTGTTTCACATCTCACGGAGATCAAGGCCCGACTGATACCTCTTTCTGCTCACGAGATAAAGTTCTTCCTCTGGCTTCGTTCTAGCTTTACCTAAACCCAAGAGGGGCTTCCCCCCATGCCCACACCCCTTGTCCCACTTACCCCTTCGCGAGGCAACGCTCTTCGTCTCTTTTTCACTCGCCCTCTCTCGTACACACCCTCTGTCCGAAATCCGGTGGCTTCTGGGATGCTGTGCCGGACCGTTATTGATCTATCCTTTACGGGGTGTATCCACCACTGTGTTACCGCCAGCACCATCGCAAACTTGTCGCATCACCCCCTCCCGTATACTCGTACGGGTTTGTCCCACACGTTTCATACGTAAATATCATAGATCGCTGCTTATTATATTTTCATAGCTATTGTCGAAAGGTCATTAGCGCGCAAAAATATTATACTCCCGGACACTTTCAAAACGAGGGATAATCGCTAATTTACTAAATCACACTGTTCATTAACCGGAAATAAGTCATTACGAAAATAGCGTTACGGATTTTGGAAAATTACTTTTCGTTCTATATAATGTTAATGATCCGAACAATGAACGGTCGGAAAAGCGATATTGATCCGAAATATATTTGCAAACATACGTCTCGTGAATTCTCAAAAAAGTATATTCGATGAAAATATTTACATTGATAACGAAAATAATTTTCTCCACAGTCAAAAATCTATGAAAACGCGATAAATAATTCGGAAAGCGAGAAACGGTCAGCCAGCCCCTACCTTAGAGTCTGGGTCTTTCATCATAGCTTACATATGCTGCCCTTGACTGTGTACCTACCACTGTTTGTTCTTCTTAGAATGTATCTCAAAATTTCTTGTTGCTTTATTGTTCACTTATTCTTAAATATTACAACATATACTTTAAACCGCGTAAAAAAATCTAAATTTTTGTCTCTACAGGATCGTGTTTGTGAAAAAAAATCCTGATCTTAATTGGCATTAGATATAAGTAACAAAAGGAAAAAGGGAAGGAACTAGTTAAGGAAGTTCTTAGATAAAAGTAAAAGCTGGACAAGATCATAGGAAAGAATGATGTTCTGAGCAGAAAGTAAAGTTCAGCAGTTGACAGCATTGAAGTTGTAGAATAAAATGAGCACTGTGGTCGATAAAAAGCAAAAGAAACGATAGTCGGGACCGTATAGGACGAAAGGAAACATCAAAAAGCAGACGGCAAGTCTAGGCGACTGTTCGTCTGTGCTGAATCTGACTGATGAAAAATGTAGCCTTTCTCATATCATTACTTTGTTTTTACTGGTTCTTCGGAAAGTCACGAAACCCTGGAGATGATTCGTTTGACCTTTTCCTTTTTACTATTCATGCTCGACTTTGCTTCATACGACGAAATTGCTTCGTCGATTTCGAGCGATCCCTTCTTACTCGTACTTTTTTTGCATTCAGTTGTGACTTGTGCGTTGTTTGCTACATTAATTTGCATTGTTTTGGTTCCCGCGATTGGTTTAATTGGTTTAATTTGCTAATTGCGTCTATCTATTTGTTTTCTTGTTTATTGTAACTGTAATTAGCTATTCAACATTCTGTTGGGTAAGTAAAGTTTTATTTTAGATTCTTAGTCACTTAAATATAATTGTATACTGTTTTTTTTCAATATAGACGAGTCTTCGCGAAACTTCGGGAAAATTTGAGAAATACCGGAGGCAAATAAATATTCAATATTGCAATTGAGTAAAACTGTTTTATTTGTTGTAGAAATTGAAACGATGCAATTGTCAGGTCTCCGAATATCGTGCGTTACAAGAACATATACATTCTCGCCAGTGTGTCAAGGAGGCGTATATTTCAAAATTATACAATTGTGCACCATTATCGTATAATACGCGGCTCGTTGTTCGCTTATAAAAATCCGTCGTAAGACTATGGTTCGCCCAGGAATGTTCCATTGCATAAAATATCTAAATGGTCTAGGAGATTGTCAAGTGAGTAAAAACAAAAGAAACGGCAGAAGTATAATACGGATACATTGAAAAAAAAAATTGATTTCAAGTGATTAACGAAAAATTAACATTCATGGCTCATTTATGCTGAATAGTTTTCCCAAAAATTTTGTTTATCCTTAATCCTTTGTCGAGACTGTTTATTAACGATTTAAATATATATTGGACGTACAGACGTATTACAATAAAGTAGGCCATTAATTAAAACGAAAGTTTAACCACTTTGCCCCAATGGGAAATGGGTTGATTTTAAATATCAAATTGCTTTTGAACATTGAAGTGCTACCGAGAAAAAAATCTAGACTTTCGGAAAAACGGCTGTAGTCGCTGAACGGAAAGTCGAGTTTTCAAAGTCACGTGTTACGAATTTTTATCTTTTTTTTCAGTATATAAAACAAGTTCGGTAAATCGATACCGCCTTCTCCTTGAGCGTAGAACTCTCCTCGGTTCTTTCTCTTCGACGTAACTTTTACAAAACGCCGTTACAACCGGAATCCCCTTAAACAGACGCCACGGAAGAATTGCTTGCTTTCGCGAACTTTCACTTGGACGAATGAAAAACAAATGTAACACCACCAACGTGAAACCCGATTGTTCGAAACATTATTTATGACGTTAACACTTCGGAACGACGAGTTGTCGAACGGAAATCGACACGACGACATTCGTGCGTCAAACGAGGATAAAAAGACTTTTCCTATTCCCACATAATACACAATTGTACTAGGGCGGCATAGTAGTATTTCCTAATGGAATATGTTCGCCGGTTCTCACCCATATATCTATATATACACCGCCGAGCACCCTTGCAATCGTAAAAACGAATATTTTACCCAATTATCCGCGACTATTTTTCCTTAGATTTGGGCTTACTCGTATATCGAATCGCACACTACGAGACTCGCGAGTCCTCTATCACGAATAAATCGAGTACTGTGTTATAGCATCTTTGGCTTCGGTTTTCAATGTTTCGTGCGTGTTTTTGATAGACGGTAGGTCGTCGACTCCTCGCAACACTTCGAGACCCTTTTTGTACGCCTTTATCTTCAAGTATGCCATACCTAAATAATACTTGTACTCTATATCTGGCTCGTCGCTCAGTTTCTCGGCGTTCTCCAAATGTTGTATGACCTCCTCGTAAGACGCGGCTGGTACCTCACCGAATAACGCGGCGCAAATCTGCGAAACAACGAAAAAAATTAATTCAAGGATTACCTGTAGATGCCGTTGGAGATTGGATAAGAAATCTCATTTTCACAAAAATGTAGGAGGTTACGATACGTCATCGAACATCACTCAGTAGTTACCTTCCTTTTGGTCCAACTCAGACCGGAAACGGAATATTTGAATCGGCCCATGAGATAATGAAGCGTAGGGTCGGTAGGCCTCAGATCAAGGGCTATTTGGACGTGTTTAACAAAACGCATGCCACTCTCAACTTGTTCTTTGTACGGTAGATAGTCGGTTCTAGCGCCAACGAGAAGAGCGTACCATTTGTGCAAATCAGCATGTTTAATTTCGAGCACTCGTTCGCAGGCCTCTATTCCTAACAGACGAGGGTTCGGGAAAACATTGATATTTGAAGATTTGAAATAATGGTTTTTTGAAAATGTTTGTAGAGAAGAAGCTCGAAGACGATGAGACTCGCCCTCTTTTACCTTCGCAAAGTAAATCTTCTTGCCGCATTTGATCAGTAATACATTCAGCATTTTTGAAACACGCTCTGCCGAACCGCCAAATAACTTCAACGTTGTCGTTGTGCCACATAATCAAAGAACGAAGATCGCATAATACCTCTTCGAGCAACGAACGCTCGTCGATTTTCCCATCCAAAACTGTGAGTTGAAGATTCAGCTCCCTCATTGCTCTTGACGACCTGCATCACTGAATATATGATCCGGGTCTTCTAAGTATTTTAGTTACGTTCTAAATAATACTTGTTTCAAACAATCATTTTTAACTGGGCTTCCGAAATATTCAATCACGGTAATGGTCTTTGAAATCAACGATTCAAGAAATTCAAGCACGAACCTACAAAGTCGAACAGTGGCGAGATACACAATTTTCGTTCCATTGTACAGTGAGGTAAGCAAAATAAATTCAACCAACATGGATTATTAGACAGTGGTAAACATAAATATTTGAGATTGATTCTTTACATTCGTTCAAACGTACGCTCGTTTCAGCTAATTATACAATTGTACTTGTAATCTTTACAGCTTGGCCATCACTTTTTTACATTAATAATCTCGATAAAATTAGACTATAATGAGAGAATACAATACAATTAAAAGTTCTTAACAGAATGAATTTTGTACTTCCGTTGCAATTGCAAAAAAATTCCCAAACCCAAAAATTCGTTTCCTTTTCACGGATGAAAAAAAAGTTTCTTAACAAACCCGTTGCCATTCTCCTCTTCAAGGTCATCGTCGGAACAATCGTAGAACTCGTCGTCTGCTGTTTCTGTCTCAGCAATCGACATAACATCAACATCGGTTTCTCCATCTTCGGCAGTACAGAAACTACTGAGGGAAGTACCACGCTTGCGAACTACAGACCTGGGTTTTCGAAGTTTCTGTTGATTCCTGGCCGAACAAATTATGTTTTAAAAACCGCATTACAATCGTTCCAAGAGTTTGTAAAATTCTCAGATAAAATTCTTTCTAAATACCTATTGCATTAATAAATAAGCGAATGATCGTTTTCAGAACAACGACCTGACAAAATAATTAAACTTACGGATCTGATATTTTTTTAATAACGATATTTCCTGTGGATAAATAGAAAAAATTACAATTGCGAAAAAAATGGTTCCTAATCTACCTAAAGCTCTGCAGTTCAGCTTCCAATGCAGCAAATCTTCGATCGACATTTTCCACGTAATCGTTCATCATGGACTTTTGCCTCTGTTCAACTATTCGTTGATAAATAATCACAGTCGCTGCCCCGATAACACCGATCGTTGCACCGATCGCTACCGCGACTATCGACGAATTGTGCAAATTATTCATGACTCTGAAAAAACGAAAAACAAAATAGCATCGAGGTATTGCTCAAAGAGCAGACGAATTTATTCAAACTGAAACGTACACTTCACAAGTTGCTACGCAGTCGTATAAAATTTCTAAAACTGAGATACCTTCCGCCCGCGATATAAAACGACGTGAAAAAAAATCGCCGCACTTTTTATCTGAATCTTCGGGTAGGATTCATTTCGAGATTACATTGACTCGACGTAGCATTCCGAACGAACGATCGACCCAGTATGCGATAACAGGAACTTGCACTAATTAGGAATACCGTAGGTGAGAAAGCGTTATGAATTAACGGCGATGCTTGCAGCAGCCTTGAAATACTCGTTGCGTTAATCGTAGATTGTATTTTTTTTCTTCCCACTCCACATCACGTGGCCGCACTCGCGTAACTCATGAACAGACAAACACTTTTAACAGTTAGGGATGCATAACCTTTGTAACGAGAGCCCAATTTTCGCGTCCGCTCAGCACGCCTCGTGCCAACACATTGCACTGACGGGCAAGCGTGTGCGATACCGTGGCAACTCGCACGCGTAGTACCGATTACGAATGTGGCACATTCCGAATCTTCTCGCAACGAGATTTCTAAAGCTGGCCCCGTTTAGCGTTGGACCGGGAAATCAAAGATATCCATTTACGTTACTCTATGATAAGGGGAACAACAAAATTTGGATAAGATCTTTCGAGAATTCTTCAGCTGGCGTGGACCACGAGACGTGTCCTACAGGCCAAAGTACATTCTATGATGCATGTAGGCCAGTAACGCGTGCGTGAGAAACGTGTATGCATTAGTTTATCCACACCGTGGCGCGAAATTTGAAATCTCAACGGACTAAAATTTTTAATTGGCCCTTCGGTACGCTTCCCTTTTTTATAATACACTTCATTTTGTACCGCGCATTCGTATCGAAGTAAACATACGATAAATAAATACTTTATCTTTATGCAATTTTTCATAAAATTAGTTGACAAAGAAACATTGATAGTCGATTATAAATGTTGCTGGAGAAGCGTATGAAACGTGACTGGCATCACCGCCTCTCTCGGGAAGGCTTGGAAGGTTATCCCGAATAATTAGCCGTAATTCATATAACAACTTTGTATTTAAACTGCAAAGGAAAATGCAGATGTATGCTCAATAATACATATTCGAAATCCATATAACATACAGACTGCCTCATTGAAAATGTCTTTCTATGTATGTATATATATATGTACATTTATAAAAAAACGAAGATTTTCGCGACCGGAATAATACGTGAGATCGGCAAACATTATTTTTGTAACCGGTCCAGGATGTGACTCCTCACGTGTGCAGTTGTTCGTCGTCGATCCGCCATAAACGTGTAAATTCGTCGTCGCCGTGGTGCTTCGCAAACTTTTCAATAGTTGCCTGTATCGCATATATGAAATAGCCACCAAGTGTTGAGAACAAATGACAAAAGGGAGGCCAAACAAACGATAAGTACCGGGTTCATTAATTATGACGCTTTAACTGATATGATCATTGGAAGAAAACTTCACTGTGATATCGCAACTTTCCACACGAGTGAGCCCAAAGTTTTTAAAGAACGTTTTCAAGTATTGACGGGAACAAAAGTCGAGACTTTCGGACGAAGTGTTGTACCCAAATCGACGAGTTTCACGAATTTACACAATTCGAAAAATCAAACATTTTCGCCATGTGAAATTCGTTCCTATCTCTTTCCGCTTGAAGGTTACATACACAGAAAACAATCGCTGAGGGTGCAGCATACTCGTTAACAATTCAGTTCCGTTGTTGTGAAAAACGTATTTTGTTACGGAGCACGCGTGCCAAATTTTATTTCCTTAAGAGTGTCCCACGTGCGATTTTCCTTGTTATAATTGATTCGAAGACTATTGTTTGAACGTGTATGAGTTAAATGGATGTATGTACATGTTAATACGCTCGACGTATATTCCTGATAGATAATTTTCAGAGGACATTTATATAGACAGACTCGAGTAAGCAGCTGGGAAGTCTCGCTACGCGGCCTGGAATATCAGCTCTTCTCGTGTACAAACTACAGCAAAGAGCTTCTGAATCTATCTACGATTATTGTCGCGCTACGAAAAGTTACATTTTTGCTTCCACATTTTCCTGTTTATTTTTTCCGAGTGAAACATTTTCTACAGTGAAAATTGGCAAAGTTTACGTATGCAAGATTGAAAATGCCAGAATATTTCAAGATTGATTCCGTAGATGCCGGATATGCCAGGCAATAACAGTACGATTTGTCTTTCTCTTATTCGTGTTGACAACAATATTGGTCGGACCGCAGTTGCTGAGGCTAGTATTCGTTATTCTTCGTCTATTATTAAAACTTTCAATATGCTGGACGAGTCTTGCGTATCTCAATTAATTGATTTGATTTTTCATCTTCCGTTCGCGTCGTCGCGTGACATACACAAATCTGCATACAAGAATTTCCTGCGTCCCATTACTTTCGAAGCGTGCATTATAAAGAAGCAAATTGACAAAAACAGCGCCAAGCATTTTTTGTTATCAATTAGTTTTATTAACGAGAGGCGTACGCGCTACTTCGCATAAAAATGATCTTAATATCCGTACTGTCCAAATATTTGTAAGAAAATAAAACCGTGTATACAATTCTGTCGCGAGTGAAATAATACTGCAATTTCGAAAGTAATGGGAACATCGATGTCTCGGAAGGATAACAAACCCTCGTTTATCTCTCGATCAGACTTCGTCCCAGCTATACGTATAGCTGGGATATATATATACACGTATGTATATATAGGCTATATTTTTGAAAACTGTGGTGTTCGATTGGACTTCTAGTCTTCTAGGCTCATCGTGTTTATTTCCAAAAAATTATCGGAATTGTTAAACATGCGACTACGGAAAAACGCATTGCGGGACAACGAAAAACGTAACGCGATACTCCCCCTTCAGTTTCCCTCACTTCGGAATTCTTTCGTGATTTCATTGGCAAATTCCAGTTTCGATGGATTTTATAAATGATAAACAATTTTTAAAAAAGATAGAGGCATCAAATAAATACTTTGTACAAGTAAAATGGCAATTTTTACAAACACCGATGAAAAAAAAGATCATCAACAAGAATCCCCGAGACTGCAAACTCGAAAGAAAAGGTCTACGAAAAGATCGAAAAAAATATATATAAATCTGCTCAGTGATCAAGTTTCCAATAAAGCCACAGGGCATTTTTTTCGAAATATAAAAAATATGCAACGGGTGTATATATTATCGAGGAGAATCCGTGATCTTTGCGATCTGGCTTACGCTCGCGCATATTCGTGAAATATTATGCACAATTATGACTTCACCTATTCAATAGTTGTTACATTATTGTATCGATTTACCGTTATCACAGATTGTTTGCATTTGTTATTTCAATTAAACTATTTGTTTTTCATCTTTTTGTGGCAGGAGACTGAATTTCTGTCTTCCAAGTACAGGCCTCGATGGCCCACGACGGACTAGTGAATGCCGGCGCGTCGTAACAGGGATTGTCGTCACGATGTAAAACGCCGTGCCAACATCAAGTATCCAGCGTTGGGAATAATCGGGTGAGCACGAAATAGGCCACGTCGTAATTGTTCCAATAAGCCGTATGAGCCGTCACGGTGTACAGGTAATTGCGTCCTAGGCCACCCGCGCGAAGCACGTAATCCAAACGCTGAGCTAATTCTGCAAAACGCCAATACGAAATTAATCATTACGCCTTGTTCGTATATATTTGTATTCATTGGAAATTCTAAGAGACGAAAAATGAGGCTAGTGAATTATCGGCATCTCGGCTCAAAGTTCTTCAATTAAAACACTCGGTCGACCAGTTACCTAATCGAGAAATGTAAATTCGGTAGAACTTCGAATTTCCATTTTCATCGACTTTTTCAGACCGAATACAACGTAACAACCGACGATCGAAGAGAATAAAACCTATTAGGAGAAATTTTATTTCGAGGGCAAAAAGTTCGCTTACCCTGATCCGGGCGTATAGGATTCGTGTCCGGTGTCAAAGAGGATCCCTCTTTCGCGGTCCAGCCGGCTCTCACGAGTCCCCAAAGGCTCCAGCCCTTTTCAACGTTGCGACTGGACGCGTCGCTAGAGCTCTCGTCTCGTTCTCCCTCCTCATTTTCTACCGCCACCTCTGTTCAGATGTAATCTCCGTTATTCTTTTTTTACTTCGATAATGTGATGTAAATCTCGTTGCGAAACCTCGCTACGAATATAAACTCGGTGCAGTGCGGGCATTTTCTACCGGAGTTGGATTTTGTAAAAATAGATAGAAATATTACACGAAATATTGTAATACTTTAGCATTAATATAGATTGTAGTGGAAAATTTGTGAAAATAATCATGATAATTGAAAATTTGTGATTCACGTTCCATCTTGCAAAGGATATCGATAAAAATCAATCGACAACGAAAGGAATCTTTAAATTGCACGTTTGTTTTTTCTCCAAGTCAGCTTTCATAAAATGTTCGCACATGCACGAAAAAATGGCGACGCGAGTAAATAAATGTTTACCCGGGGTAGCAATACCCTGTTCTACGGAACTTAGGGTGGGTGGCTGCTCGTTCAGCTGGAAGTCAGCGCCACCGTAAGGTAATATAAGTACCGGATCAATCTTGCTGTAACCACGCTCGAGCAACGGTTCCATACGATAGGCGACCGGATCGCTCCAGTGAAATATATTGTAAAATCTTTTGCAGAGCTCCCTCGGCATCACGTCGAGCCTCGTTGTCGGCGTGCGAGTGCGCAATGCCAGAAACACCGACAACGGCGAACCCAAGCAAAATAAATTTTCAATCTGAAATAAAGTAACAAAAAAATATAAAAAATAGTTTACGTCGTTCAAAGCGGATATTGAACGTGAATAAGGATCGACGATTATAATTTTACAACGTACTGTGAATTGTAGGCCCCCTTCGTAAACTTCGGGTCCCGCGGGTGAAGGCGGCCTCGGATCCGGTCCCAACCAACCCGTAACGATATCGTAAACGATCACGCAACCCAGCGAGTGAGCCAGGACCGAAACTTTGCCGGTCCAGCCGGGATGACGACTCGAGAACTTGAAGTAAAGTCTGTTCAATTCCTTCTGCAGGCCAGCTCTTACTTCGCCACCGTAAAGTGGACTCGTGTAATACAGAATGTCCATCGCTGATGTGTTTAACAATTGGCGAATTCCCGGAACACTGTAAGGCGTTATGGCGTCAACGATATCTGTAAAGTACGGGCGTGTTAATGATACGTCAAACGAGAAGAACTATTCGAAATATGCTTTAATTTTTTCGAGATTTTGTCCATTTGCTTTCAACATTTCAGTGGTAAAATGGGCTTTTCTTTTAACAATAATTTGCGTAAATTTATTTTAAGAATTAAAGAAGAATATGAGAAAGCGATAATAGTGCCTTGAAAATGCGGATTCGGTGACCGTCCGTTGTCGACATACGTCTTCGGCCCTCGCTTCGATAAAGTCTACGTTTTTTTTCAAAATTTATTAAATGTATGTACAACGATACATCTTCGTTGTGGTCGCAAGTTTGCGAATACATTTTCGCAATGTGCACATCCGTTGCTGTGCGCAATAAAACTCAACAGCACGCGCGAACGTCGGCCAAAGTGAAAAAAACGTCACGTTGAGTTTATCGGCGACTCACTGATAAAGTTCCATACCGCCGCGATAATAGAATGTGTCGGCAAATATAGACCTGAGTGCACATGTGAGATAAACGCTGTTACTCACCACCGTCGAGCTTCAGCGAAGATCTCCACTCAACGGGAAAGAACTCGACACGATGCTTCGAATTTGGAAAATATTTTCTCTCCAGCCAGCCAACGCATTCTCTAAACCTGACGAATAAAATAATAAAGAAAGAAAACCTTACGAATTGTTTAAAAATCTTTATCGCAGCATTTAGGACTAAACATTTCTCAAAAGCTTCAAACGTTATGATAACCGATAGTCATCGCAAGGGAATATGATTTTTTTGAAACAGAGGAACGCTTTGTTGCGTATAAATTTCTTCGGAAGACCAGTATGATTCAAATAACGCTCGATTGCCTTTGGGAAAAGTTCCTGCTAAGATAAGGACACACACGATGTTGTATTACGTATGATTTTCCCCGTATCTCCCTTTTGACCGATTCCATGAACGACAAATACCAAGTGGTCGATATCGTGGGGCTTATCTTCCGTAGTGGCACGTGTGGCGTATCCTCTTCTCAAACGGTAGCCCGTAGCTGGAAAAAAAGCAACGTTGACACCCTCAATAATCATAATAAACGTAGACAAAATTGATATGGCAATAGTCACGATGGTGAAATGTGCAATAAATGCAATGCAACTTTTTGAAATTCATACTTTTTAAAATCAAAAGTTTTTATCACAGAAATTCGAGTTTGAGATATTTAAGACCGAATTTAAAAAACGCTTCACGGCAAAAATGGATGACCGATAAATTAGGATACGACAAAACATTTCATCGAGTTTCAACGGAGCAAACTTTAAGATCATTGATCATTTCTCTGCCGTCATGAAAATGCAACAAGTTATATGCTCGCACGCATATAAGTATTAGTGTGAAAACAGATTGAAGTATATCCTCTGATACTTACTTTTTGTAAAGCCTAGTTTGGACGTAACGCTTCGCATCAATTTGCTATGCTTGTACTCGCTGTAACGAGTGACATCGTTGATGGCATGCCAGTCGACATGGAAATCAGGAAAGTGTTGCGTGTGAAGTACTGTAAAATAAAATCAGTAACGCAATCAGTGTTTCATTCGAGATATACGAACGCAAGCACGTTTTTTGGGCACCTGCGCATAGCTTTGGATAACTCGAACCTTCAGGGACGTTCTATCGATAAAGAAAGAACTTCAGAATTTCTGACAAAACTCGTAAAAAAATGTCCAGAATTTCCAGCGCAATAACAGTTAAAATAAATCCATTTCCATACTCAAATTTCTATAAAAGGAGCATTTAATGAAGTTTGATAAATTTCAAAAATTCACAACAATTTCTTTCTCCAGAAGTACATCTGTACATCGATACATTAGCCGTACAAAATGTATCAGAAAAGAAACATTCCAGAGAAGGAAATGCGCAGAAATGCGTCTCCGTCTTCAACATGAATCAACTGTATGACCTCATTGCTAGGTAGATATAAGAAAGATGAAAAGAAAACAAGAATCAGTGCTGAGTTTCCGCTTCGCCAAGTTGAGCAAAAAAAAAAAGTATCTCTTTCGTGAAAAGGTGTGAGTGACGGTTCTGCAATTATCTACAATTGATTGACCACGTATACGTCCAATGGGCGGTCGTGTAGCGCGTGATAAACGAACGGAAGGAATATAAGAGAGATCCATTGAGACATGCCTGCGGATGGTTGTTGTGCAGGTACAGTTTGTTCCTCGGGAGTGGTGGGAGGCGGTGGTGTATCGCTCGGTTTCTCGAACAATCGGAGATGCACCGTTTCGATGACTTCTGCGTCTTCGGCATCGATAGGTATAAAACTACCGTCGTAATACCAAGTGCCACGCATTATTTCCCATTCTTCGCCTGTAATCGAAAAAACATACGTGTGCAAATTTCATCATAAATACCAAGATGAGACACGCGCGTGGCAATCATTAAAAGAGATCGGGAAGTTTTCAACCTCTCATAGTTCGTATTCTTGTCCTGTAGAGCGAGAGCTGATCCGAGGAAAAGTGTCTAAAGGAAATTGGCTATAATAAACACAAGGCCAAAGTAATCTCTATCGCTGAGTGGGAGATGAACTCGTTCAGATACATATACGCACGACACGTATGCACGTATATCCGCAGCGGACAGCGAGAAATACTCGTCGAGTGCAGATGTAGAGTCCGGTATATTATTCCCTAGCACGCGAGCAACACGATGCTGCTGCTGTTGCAAAATAAATATTCTTGAGACACGAGCAAACCGATATTGCGTCAACCGGAACACAAATTTATTTCTTAAGCGTTTATTACGGAAATACATTTTTCGTTCGTCATTATTCATTTTTTATCTTTCTACTGAACGATTCGGGCATTTGTCACGTGCCGAATTATTCGGATTAATCAAATTGGTTGGAATAGCGATGCGTGGCGTAACCGGCATTACTCGTGGGAATAAACGTGATAACTTTCTCGCCGCGCTCCCCCAGTTCAGTGATAAGGAAACGGAAGATTCTTCAGGCTTTTGTATTCTTTTCTATCGCGTCGTATCTGTGTATTTTTTTTTCGCTTATGTTCAGGATTACTTAACGAAACATCGTCGACGGTTATTGAAAATCCATAGAAGCAATTTCAAAGTTTTAGATTTATTTCAAAGATTGCGAAGTTTGATGTTGGTTCCTCTTAGATATTCGAAGACACTTTTCTCTAATCTTTAATAGTGCAGAAATCCTTCATACCTCGAGCATTAATCAGCTTAATCATAACTATGCTTGATACGTCTATAAAATAAGCTGCAATCGCAATCTGGAAAATTGTTTTTTTTTTCAATGAAAAACTAACAAAATTTACGTTGAATATTTTTCCTTGCTCTTAGGCAGCATCTACACAAAAGTTCATGTACCGTGACCACTGTAGCATTTCTCAAGCTATGATAGTTTTCCTCGAGAATAATTTTGTGAATTCTGACGGTCTTCGACCAAACCTTCCTCGATGTAACTTCCTACTTCTGATTCAGTGCGGTCTCGTTTCCGTCATCTATTTCTGGGCAATTTCGTCCCATTTTCCTCACACACCGATGCAGTCTAACCCGATGAATCAAAGGAAAAAGATTCCAAATGGTTTATCATCGCTTTTGTGTAAAGATATTTCCTCAACAAATTTTTCCTCCGAATGGAAACATTGAAAACTTATAAAAACTGTTTTGACACATACCAGGCCAGTAAATAGAAACGCATCTCATATTATGCAATTCCACATCGTACATTCCCCCTCTGACGACAACGCTCTCTGCGAACGATGAATGTTCACTGCTCTCCTTTTCTTCGCAAGTTTGCCTCTGTCTCCAGGCATTTTCTATTCTGAGACTATCGTAACCGCAAAATTCAACCCATCTCTTGTGAACGCCGTCTTTGTAAAACCAGCGTATCTCCTCGGGCGTCAGAGGCTCTGCCCACTGTGGTTCGTTGGACCCTTCTTCGATGCCGTTCTCCTCTTCCAAAACTCCATTTACATCTTTTCGAAAAACAAAGAATAAAATACCATCAGCATAGAAAAGGAATTGATACGCGATTCTGTTTCACAGCTTTTGATTAGGATTCGCCGCTGGACGTGGACTCAATTAAATAAAAGCTCTCGCAGAAAGCGAGAGCTATCATCTCACTTTCCAATCCGTCCGATACAATGATTTCCTGAGATTCTTACATTACTCCAAACATTTACGCCGAAACACATTACGAAGAATGGCAAATGCGTGCAACATTCAATTTAAGATAGTGGATCCTCTAATAGGATCGTTACATTTTGATGTCAGTATGAAATAATGGGTACCATCCTTGAGCTAAAGAACAGACCAATGCTGAAGCGAGTCATTCGAAAGTAGAGAATTCAAAGTGTTTCGAGAGAAATCGTTTGATACGCGCTTTGAAATTATGACGACTGCCTGTCGGGTTGCTGCGACGGTACAATTTATGAGTCCGACACAAGTTAGAAATGTGAATCTTTCAACCGAGTTAATGAAAGATACGCATTCGACGTATGATACTGGTACATGATATAAGTATATAGTGAGTCTTGATACAAACGTAGCAATAATAATAGTGGTTTGTTAGGAAAAATAATTGGACCGATCGTGAATTATTCCAGTAAGATAGTGGCGGTACAGTTGACGGAAACTAAAAATAAACCGTGTTTTACCCGTCGAGTGAGCGCGCAACGTAGTTCGAGTTCGCGACAGAATGAAAGCCAATTACTGGCTATTGAGGAATTGACACTAATAAAAAAACATCTCCGGAGCACAAAGGACAATCCAGTCGGAATTTCATTCGTTGAATTTCGTTGTACATTCAAAGCTCGCAAATAACTCGGCGTTATTCCGATCAGCTGTTCAACATCTTTCGACGTACAAAATGACAATCTTACCTTCGATCGGTTCCGAATGTATTGGAGTTTTGTTTAGGGGATCACAATTCGCGAACGAACTTGCCGACATTCTATTATAGCGAAACGATACAAGAAGGGAAGAAGAAAAAGATTGAATGATTTCACGTGGGGATAACCGCACCGCGTGGACGTTTAATTGTGACGGGAAAGAGATGACGGATGGTATATCGCACGGCGGTTAAAGCGACAGTCACGAAAACACTTATATGTATACACACGCGCACGCAGAATTTTTCCGACTCGCGCGACGCATGTAACGCAAGTTTTTCATCAGCGCGCGCATTATACGATTTTCACCGTTTTCAAAGTAGCCGCGCGACGAGTATCGAAGATCGGGAAAAAACAAAATAGTTTTGTCAAAACGCGTCTTACTTTTATTGGATTCGCGGGCCTACGATAACTCGTCAAGAGCCTGCTGAGAAGGCGTGTAACTTGGTGGGGAAGTTAAGGAAAACAATTTTGATGGGTCGCCCGAGGCAAAGCTTCCCTATGTAACGCGTATTATCTTTATTATTTACTTTTTTACCTACGCAGCAGCCGCAATAGCGAAACGAGCGACCGTAATATCGTAATTACAGTGTTGGTCAGATAACAAAACATAAAATTGTCGTCGCGCATGGATAGCGATAAATAGAATGAGAAAAAACTTTTTATCGCGACAACGATGCGATTTGCCAGGGTTGCAGTTTTCAGGGAGCGACGAACGCGATACTAGCCGCGGAATTGCCCACGAGCGACTGTGCCAGCCCGAGCTATATCTGAAAAACAGCACGCAGTATCCTCACTGTGCCACGCCAGGAAGGAGGGGAGAGGGACAGTGCGATAAAAAAAACTTAACTCTCCCCGCGCCCGCGACACAGACGCGACATTCTCCATGTACAGGATTTATGTAACCGGTGTGCATAAAAGCGAATAGTATCTTTTTTTTTTATCTATGTCATATACTGCCGTACTGGCGGATTTTTTTTCTCGGTGTACTCGTATATATTATGTTTGCAAACTGCACGTGGAAACGCGCGCGTTGCGCAATTATTCCGCAAATCTGCGAACTTGCAATATATGCAGTCGGATGCCGCGGTCTAGACTACAAAATGACGAAAATAAAATTGCCCTCGAATTACGGAAGCTCGTTGATGGTTGGGGCAAATGGAATCGAGGAAGAATTTGCGTTAAGGCTAAATTGAAAGTATTTTCTCGTTTCTCGGTGCTCATCGCCGTTCGAATCGAAGGAGAGACCGTGACGTGGTGCAAAAGAGAAGAATCTTATAATCCCATTCCACTTCTATATGCTTTCGAAGTTTCGATCGCTCATGCCAGCGGTTCCCGAATTCTTACGGAAGGGTTCCGTGGAACAACTTTTGGGAACCGCTGGCATATGCTATCGCGTATCACAATTCGCTTTTGTAGAAATGTATGCAAAGGCATTCTTACCGACCGACTGACGTTTACCGTTGCCTCGGAGATATTCCATCAGAAATGTTTGATTTAATAAAAATATATTTCTTTCGGACAATGTACTCATTTAATGGGATAATTAAATTATTGGATAATTATTCGTCATACATTTTTTGGTATGTACACTAAAAAATTCTCACTAAAAATGGAAATTGAAAATATGACTAAATAAAACTTGCATGAATGAAATGAATTCGAAAGATTATTCACGTAATAATTCAACGGTGTAACAGCTTCCTGAATATGTACATCCACAATCGAGGTGAGACAAAAAAAAGTGACAATAGATCCAACCATGAGCTGAATTGAGAACGGATTTGCGTACGTAAAACTCGTATAATTAACCCTGGGGTCTGCTGACTCCGATGAGTCGATTCGCCAATTCAGTTGCTTTTTCCACTTCGAAGGGTATCCACGGTATCAGGCCACTTTTTTCGATGGATCGCAGAAGCTCAATGGTGTATAATCAAAACATCCGTACCTTGCGTATACTTAATTAATCTTTAATCATAGTTATGAACAATAGCGATGACGCGATATCATTAAAGTAATTATACTTTTTTTTCGAACCTTGTACATGAAAAAACGTAATTCCTAGGTATGGGATTCGTATCTTTATATGCCCTTATTTCTCCTCTGGGTGGTCCAACTCTATTCGCTGTGGCCCGCTGCTCGACGCAACAGAACGTATATTTTCTCCTTGATCCAATCCTTGTTGTAGGGAGCGTAAGTGTTGGTGGACTTTTGATATACCAAACAAGAGAGATCCGTCAGTTCATCCACAAAGTCGAACAACTGACTTATGTCGTACGTGATCGTCGGAGTGTTAGGATTTCTCCTCTTCAAATGTTCCTCGTAGATTTTGCAAACACCTAACGAACAAAAGACATTATTCGAATTGGAGCTTTTCCTCAGTAATTTGATTTTTTTTTTCTCCGAGTCGCACTCCTTTGCGACATTTATCATGAAATCGCTCTAAACGGGTTTTCCTAGCACAAAATTTAAAAAATTGACATTTCTTACTATTTCGCTAATACCAAATGAATGAAGTGACTTCAAATTTGATAAACTTAGATGGTGAAATAACATTTTAGTTTTGGCGAATGATATTCTCCCAAACATTTTTTACCATTAGTTATTGATAAAATTGGCATTTTAAAAAAAGGGAAAGTAACACTTTTGCATCGATCGACGGACAATAGAAAAGACATCAAATATACTAGACTAGAACTTTGTCAAATCTACACCAAATGGGTTGCCAAAATTGAGTACACTATTGAGCGTTTAAAGGTCGGAGCCCATCAACAAAATCATTCATAGTAACGTTATTTGTTATTTTATTATGAAACGTGGTACACAACTTCGTTAATAAATATACCAATTAGTGGAAAAACGTTTTTTTTATCATCTCGCTTGTTCGCATGCAAATCTTTTTAAAATGTCTGATTCTTGGGCCGTCACAAGAAACTAATGCACAATCCCATCTTTCGGATTCTTGTATTTTTATTAGTTTTTAACATTTTCGTCCATATTCATGCTGACTTAAAAAATTTCATTTCTTTCTTTTTGATATCACACTTTTGCTTTATAACTTTCTAATGCAATATCGCAATGTCGCAAGGACTCAGTTTTCTTAACATCTTCTTTAAAATTTACCATTGAAATGCAATTTCTATGATAAAGCCTCAAGCCTGATTATGAAGGTTTTGGCATACTTGGTACTTTATACGTCAGCTTACCTTCCATACACTCATTGACGCTCTCATAGTCCGAGTATGTTCTGGTTTCAGGCCTATTGCCCGGTTGCACAAGTAGTATTGTGTGGGACTGAAAAAAAATCACGAAACCCAATGCTGTATTTCACAGTGATAAGTAAAATGGAGACGGTAAGTTTGAAAATTCATTAAACGTAACCAATAAAACAACTAAATCAATTAACGGCTACAATCAACTGATGGAAATGTATTATCCAGCAAAATTCGATCTTGGAAGATCTTTTACCGATCAGTGATTTTCCTTTGAAGTTTATCTTAGGTTATGATAATAAGAATTTACCTTTCGAATAAACGATTGAAACTTTGCACACATTCGTATATATCGAATAAGGAATTTAAACTTTGAGATTTTTAGAACGTCTTTTGTGACGCATGAAGGATAAAAAAAATCATGGAAACCAACCGTGCAACGATAATAATAATATTGGTGAGAAAATTGTGATAATGGTAGAATCTCGTTTAGAGGTTAGAAAGAGGTTGGCAAGAGATATTCCACGCTAACTTGCGTCAATGCAGAATCGGTATTTCCAAGCTTTCTTTCCAACTGGGCACTTAACTCTCACAATCAACGACTCAGGCTAAACATCGCGACGTCTGGAAGCGGTTACAACGTAAATACTCAAAGATAGACGGGGAGAGAAAGAGGCACGACGCGGTAAACAAAACATTCTCTCTGGCTGGCGTACACGCTTGGAAGATGTTAATACCTACCATTTTGTGAGAAAAACGATTCTATTGGAAACTCTTGAAACCAGGGAAATTTCCGATCAACTAATATCGGCCACTTTGAATAAGGATTTCACGAAATCGCGATTCGAGTACGAGGTAACCAAAAATACACACAATTAACCAACGTACGGACCAGGAGGCTAGCACCTCTTATCCTCTTATGTGTACAACAAAGCTACGCTTTTTGACCGATTCTGGTAGTTTCACCTCTCCCCGTGGCGCTAGTTGTTGGCTTACAATATTCTTCTTGCGCAAGCGCTCGGCCTACGCGGGCTGCGACGAATGAGGCCATTCCGGCTTTTCGGGGTTAGCCCGCGGCTAAATTAAATGTTGATCACGTCTGACAGCGACTTTGGGTTCTCTGATGTACTATGCTAATGAAACAGGGAAACAGAGGCTCCATTCTACTTCGAGGGTTCATAATCCCGCTGTATTTTTGGAAAAGATTTGTCAACATCGTTGCAACTTAGCCCAAATTTTCGAAAATACGAATATTGTACACAATCACGAAGAATTGACATTCCCATGACAAGTTTTTGACGCATGGGATTGGTCGGGTCCCCTCTCACTCACTCTCTCCCTCTCTTTGGCCATTGAGCAAAGGAAATAGCTGAGAAAGCTTATTGAGTGATTATTCTTTCCCGCTTTCTGCAAAATCCTGATTCTTATCGAGTCATCAGAATTCGAATTTATATTGGTTTATGTTTTATGCGCATCCTTGGTTTTAATTTATAATATAAAATTATATTTAACTACATGAATATCTATGCATATTTTGAAATTGCGGACACATCTGCTATACCGACAGTGTGACGTAATAAAAATTTCTATCTTTCCGAGCTAACTGCAACGGGAGAGCGCTGCGCCGGCGCAACTGTTAACAATCCTGTTGCCGGACAGTTATGCCTTCTCATCGCTCTCGCGTTGTCCGGTGGCTTGTCACTCCTCGGCTTGAAGGTCAGCCGGTCAGACTCGAGAGTTCGTGACTCCGCTTGTCGCGCATTCATAAAAGTCGCTAATTCGTTTGAATTCCACAGTTTTGCAGTTGACATAGATCCGACCTTTCTGAAAGAAGAAACATGGATATCAAGGGAAAATTAACGGAAGACCCTGTGTGGACGAAACTCCAAGAATACTATAACAGTACTGGAAAGAATATCAACATTGCGAATTTGTTTCAGCAGAATCCCGATCGATTCGAAAAATTGAGGTGAGCTTTCTCCGTGACCTTCAAATGAACTTGATCAAAGTCAAAGCGCTCATTTGGCTATCGCAACTTTTGGAAATTGATTATTGTGTCTCGAATTGATGATACTTTTGCACAGTCCCATTTGAAGTGTCTCATTGAAAGACAGAATTTAATAGATCCAAAATTCTAAATGGAACTGTTACACCCCCATCGAGTCGTTGTTTCGTCATACAAAAGTGTACATTTTCTAATCATTTGCAAATCTTTTTTTATATAAAATGAAATTATAAACTTTTTGGGCTAAAAATAATAACTACAATCGCAAACATTTTTTTCTCGAAAAATTGAATATAATAGTATTGAGGGGAAATAGAAATTCAAGGGAAATCATTACGGAACACTTTTTTTATTTATACAAAATTCTTTTCAAAAGATGTTACTATATACCTACAATATAAAGAGAGTATTTTTTAGTTACAAATTCACAACTACATATTCATTGAAATATTGCCCAATTCAATATAGATTAATGATGGTAGTCACGGTCATTAATGCCAATTATGCCTTAAAGTGGCAATAAATTAATTTTTGTCTGTACAGCTTGAGCATCGATACTCCCAAGGATAGTCCTATATTGTTGGATTATTCCAAAAACCGCGTCGATGACAAAGCGATGAGTTTGTTGTTTGAGCTTGTGAGTACGAGTGTTGTATTTCTTAGAATTTTGCCGCAACATTTATAATCGAATGCTAATAAATGAACTTTGCAATGCTTGTGACAAAGGCACGATCAAGGAAAATCGAACAAGCCAGAGATGCCATGTTCAATGGAGAAAAGATCAATTTCACCGAGAACAGAGCAGTCCTTCATACAGCCCTGCGCAACAGATCGAACACTCCGATCTTGGTAGACGGCAAAGATGTGATGCCAGATGTCAATGCTGTCCTTCAGCATATGAAAGAGTTTACCAACCAGGTAAGTTCTGGATCGAAACATTTGGATAAACGCAATTTCATGCATTTTTTGATAAATTGTAGACGATACTGCTGAAGAAATTCCACTTTTTCTTTGCAATAGAAAGACCATTAATTTGACATAAGTTTTCCAAACCTGAAAACGTTGTCAACAACTTTTAAATTTTCTCATTTCAACGTACCAACCTTCATTGTGTAAAATACAAATGATGAATCGTGTTCTGTTCTTGATTCAGTAAAATTGTTCTTTTTCAGGTCCTGTCCAAAGAATGGAAGGGTCACACCGGCATGCCGATAGAGGATGTAGTGAATATCGGTATTGGCGGCTCGGATCTCGTAAGCTATTCGCCCTTCTTAATAAATTGTTTTTCCTCCGCATGATTTGCGTTCATGGCCCAAACAAACTCAAATGAACTCAGATAATGTATAGTCACGAAGAGCACAAACTCATCCACCGTGTCCATGATTCAAGGGGCCCCTGATGGTGACCGAAGCCCTCAAGCACTTCGGCACTGGACCACGCGTTCATTTTGTCAGCAACATCGATGGTACTCATATCGCGGAGACTGTGAAGCAGCTTGATCCAGCCAAAACTCTCTTCATTGTAGCTTCGAAGACGTTTACGACTCAAGAGACCATAACCAATGCAACATCTGCCAAACGTTGGCTCGTGGATCACTTAAAATCAGTATGAAACCAATTATTTTATTTGCGGAAGACATTCTTTGTGCATAATTTTGGCAAGAAATGAATTTTCTTAAATTCGATTTTGCTAGTAGTCTACTAAAATTGTAATGAAATTCTAGAATTATGTTTTCTCTTTAACTCCGAGAAAAATAAGGGTTTGAAGGCTCTGGATGCCGGTGAGGCGCGGTAGATTAATTTTCAAGAGTTTTGTTGCAAGTATATCAAATATTGACGTACAGAGCATTAAAAAATTCGTTCAACAAAAATTTGAAGTTTTGGCTTATATATTAAGACAGAACGTATCTCTCACACATTTTAGAGCAGAGCCGCAAACCGATTCAAGTTATAACTCTCTGAAATGAATTACAGGAGGCAGCAGTGGCTCGGCACTTCGTCGCACTCTCGACGAACACTGCGAAAGTCAAGGAGTTTGGCATCGATGAGAAAAACATGTTTGGCTTTTGGGACTGGGTTGGCGGACGTTACTCTCTCTGGTCCGCCATAGGTCTCTCCATTTGTCTGTCTATTGGCTACGAGAACTTTGAAAAACTTTTGGAAGGAGCGCATTTTATGGATAAACATTTCCGTTCCGCTCCATTGGAGAAAAATGTACGCGATAAAGAAAAGATCAGATGAAATTAGAGGGCGTTATCGAGATTTCAATTCGTAAATTTTCTATCAGGCTCCGGTGATACTCGCATTGCTTGGCGTTTGGTACAACAACTTCTACAAAGCCGAGACTCACGCCCTGCTTCCGTATGATCAGTACATGCATCGTTTCGCTGCGTATTTCCAGCAGGGCGATATGGAAAGCAATGGAAAGTACGTGACGCGCTCTGGTGCGACCGTTGATTATCCAACCGGTGAGTAAAGCAATCGACCGTTCCTACGCAACGCAACGAACAATTGGACAAAGCGCCTAATCTCTGATTACTCGTGGATCGTTAGGTCCCATTGTTTGGGGAGAGCCGGGCACCAACGGTCAACACGCTTTCTATCAATTGATCCATCAGGGCACTCGATTGATCCCAGCCGATTTTATTGCTCCTGTTAATTCGCACAATAAGGTAAATACATTTGTCTGGAAATTCGTTCAATGCAGCTCGAGGTTGTTGTCGCTCAAAAACAACTTTCGTCGCCATTTATCGAAATGGGTCCTTCGACTCACATTTCTCACGGTTGAAGAAGGTTGAAAAACAAAGTGTCATTACGATTACTTTTAGTATCTAAGAATTTCGAGTGAGCCAGAAATTATAATTCTCTGCTATCAAGTTCCGGGTTTTACAAAATTTTACTGGATTGTTGGCATCTGCATGGATTTATCGTTTTCAATACGAGATACGTAAAGTGTGAAACTTTTTACAATTAGCCTGATAACGTCTTTTGCACTTGGTCCCAAAGGTCGAAGGTGCTCTTCATCACAAAATTCTTCTGGCCAACTTCCTGGCTCAAACGGAAGCCCTGATGAAAGGTAAGAGCACCGCACAGGCCAAGGAAGAATTGGAGAAGTCCGGCCTCTCCGCGGATCAAGTGCAGCAACTATTGCCTCACAAGGTATTCGAAGGCAATCGGCCAACGAACAGTATACTAGTGAAATCGGTGACGCCTTTTACACTCGGTGCTTTGATCGGTGAGTTCTCATGAAAAGAGAAACGAAACCAACGTTTGATCACGAGCATGAGTCGTTCTTATTTTTCGGTTACCTAGCGATGTACGAGCACAAGATCTTCGTTCAAGGAGTCCTTTGGAATATTAATTCTTTCGATCAATGGGGGTAAGTCACTTTTTCGTTTCCCTTCGTCATCTCTGTTTCGTGTAAATACAAGAGACACTCAAGTGTTGTATCCTGTTCAGTGTGGAATTGGGAAAACAATTGGCAAAGGCGATCGAGCCGGAGCTCAACAACGCAGAGAAAATCGACACTCACGACTCGTCAACGAACGGCTTGATCGCGTTCATAAAAGCTCATCGCGACCAGCTGTAAGAGTCAACGTATATCTCAACGTATACACGTAGCGTGATGGATTTTACCATAAATCACAGTTGGGAGCTAGAATGCTGTCGACGCGGAACGATGACGGATCGTTTACGAAGATTATCCACATAACCTCCCGATGAAGTTCTACGTGTGACCGGCACGATGAAATTGTGAACGTAACGAGATATCCTGTCTCGTAGAAGTGATGGAGCTGAAATTCTCAGATTCAAACGCGGGTCACTCATTTTTCATTTGTCATATTTCTCCAGCTTCAAACAATTTCTGCTTCCTTTTTCAAAATATTCACGTTTTTTTTTAAACCCGCATCTCCCAACCTACTCCATTCGAGATAATTGGGAACTACCTCAAAATCGTTCCGCGTAACCATAACGGCTGCCGTACTACGATTAAATGGGCCACAATTGTATTTACATGTAAATTGTAACGGTGAAACGGTCATCTCTGCGATTCTCAAAAAAACTGTTACCGTAATATTTGTTTAACGTAATGTAATCCCGAAAAATATCTGTACCGAAAAAACCCGACGTACCAACTAACTCAAGTACGTAGATACGAGCATTTTTCAAAGCTGACTGACGAAGATAAAAGAAAGTGATCAAGCTCGGCAATAGTGAATACCACAGAGACTGGTGTTTCGTTTTTCCTAACAAAATAATCGTCTATGAGACAAATCAGTTGAAACCTTGTGTTGCGTTCTATCTGTCATTACGTTGACTTTGTACATACCCTCCAAGACAAGTATCACGTCCAGTCGTCAATAAACCTACCGCCAAACCAGAGTACAAAAAATCAGACGGATGATGTGATAATATTTGAAGTTACTATTCAGCATAAATGGTTATACTCTCATACTTGTATGAGAGTTGGCATACTCATTGGCCTATTAATAGCGGTATCATAAGCATGATAGATGTATTTGTGTTGTTGTATGGGAACTGCGGCGCACGCGAAGTTCTCATAACATAACTAGCGCCACGAGTGGCAGAGAATGACACTAAAAACTTCGGGCATTTTGCGAAAATAGCGCGTGTGGCAACCTCCGAGTTTTGACGTTTGGCCCGTCATTTTCGTTGAGTTCGTGTTCGGACCAGCAGGGGTCGCACTCGTAATCCCGTTTCGCCGGAAATTTGTGAAAATTGTACACTGTCATAATTATACACGATATATAGTCCGAAAGCTACAACTCTCTCGTACAAATCAGTGTCATATGTAAACACGACGATGTTTGTTAATAAAAACCGGATGATTTAGATTAGACAGCTAAATAAAACGCTGCGTCATTCTTATACTCCTGACAAAAAATTGGGAGATACATAAACGGCGATAACTTTATTAGCAATAAATCGCAGAGACTCGTAATATCAAAGACTATTATCGCTCGCGTACGAAACGAATAGACTGTGCCACAAGAAATAGTCCAGGCTCGTATTAAGCGATAAGTGAATCATACCACGAACATGGGGACAAACGTAAATGCGTATGAGATTACCATATAGGTAGTAAGGCGAGAATACAAACGAGAATGCTCGATCGTCCTCGACACTGTCTTTAGGCCACGTAGTGCGGACACATGTATTTCTTTCGCTTTTTTTGTATTATTTATTTGTTTAGTAAAAGCGAATTTTACGTTTAGTCATTAGCGTGAATGGGATATCCACTTGTGACGAGGAAAAGATGGAGTTCGTCACAACGTTGTACGATATATGTGAAGAGAAAATATTGAAAACATTGAACTCGAGTGGTATCAAGCATCGGTAGGTATTAGACGTTACGACTTTTTTCGTAATTTAACCTCGAAAATGCCGATTTTTAACTCGTATCGTGAATTTATTGGAGCGTATTCTCAGAATCTCTAGTTTTCGTTGTATCAATCGCTATGGGAAATCACGCAAGGAAACTTGGGCTCATCATTCTTATCGTATTTCTTCTATTTTTGGAACAATTTACGATCGTTCGCGATTCGCAAGTGGAATTAGTTTCCACCCATTCCCGTAATGCGTTAACTTTGTACTTCGCATCATAGGGACTCATGAAGAATACTACTAATTTACGACTAGCACGTGTTTGAATGATTTTTGCGCAACGACGAAATATCTCAGAAAAAATGGACTTTTCAGTCAACTAAATTTTTTTCATGTTTCTATTTTACAATGAGAATTACTTGGAAAAATTGATTTTATTTTAAAATAATTTTCCATCCCTAAACTGTTTTTTTTTGTTTTTGAGATTATTATTTTCCATTATCTTAAATAACGTTATAAAATTTTAGATTCACATACATGGTTTATAATTATTATAAAGACTCTTTGATACTTTCAGAATAAATGCTGGTACCGGTTTATGGTTGGGACCTCTGATGGGGCTATGCGCGGCGGCAACAATTCTCAGAGAAGATAATAGTTACTCAGAAAAATGTTTGATAGTAGGAATAGCGGGTATAGGCCTTACCATAAGTTGCCTCTGTCTGTACATTCGGCTTTGGCTGTTGAGCGACAAGACGGATGTCCGGGATTTCCAAATTCTATATTTTTTACCATCCGGCGTATCTTCGGCCCTCTTTCTATTGCAAGCCAATAAAGGTATATCCATCGTGCGCTTGAAAATTTACAATGAAGCTTTCGAACCAACATGAAACGTCAAATATTTTGCATGTCTCTTTGGCCCCCGTAATATGTTTTTTGCTTTCGGTAAAACTATACGATTTGATTAATGAAGTGCAGGACTGCTGGCAAGCGTGTCCTGGGGTTTGGGACTTGGAACAATGAGTACGTGGGGTGTACTGCAGACAATGTCTTATTTGCCCGGTTGTTTTACAATCGGCGAAGCTACCACAGTCGTGCACGGCATTATATTGTTTACCCTATCAGCCGTTACTAATCTACCCCTCAGATACCATTTGCCACCTATCCACGATGACGATATCGCTACTACGATACTCCAAGTGAGTCCCAATTTTTTTCCATGATACGTCTATCCCCCAGTTCTCCTCTTTAAAGGTTGCAATTATTTTCCTCCAGGTGGGCATTCTCTACGTCGCTCTGAATTGCCTGTTATGCTGCATTTTTCCAATCCTCCGGACAGCCAAAAATTTTTATCTGTTGACAATCGGGACTTTGTTGCTACTGGTGATTCCGTCGCTTCATATCTTGCTCGACAGGAGTCCGCTGGTTTGGATCGTAGCATATATTTTCAGGAGCTACACGAATGTGAGTTATACAGAATGAATTTATATCAAGGATACTTTTAATTAGGACGGTATATCCGATTAGGGCTGAAAACCGCATTTTTCAAATTCACTGTGCTACACTGTGTAAAATTTTGAGACGTAATCGTCAAAATCTTACGAAGCAAAAGTACGTAGAATGATAATCAATGTTTGGAGGACTTCCAGCGAAGCCCACTTCTGTACAGCTCTGATCATTATTGAATAATAATAGGAATACATTCAGCCTGTAGTACGTTCGTGAAAGTGTAAATTTGTGAAATCCTGTTTCAGACAATTTTGGTCGCATACTGGGCCCTTTGTCTGCTGCTGGGTATTGGCGTACTGACGTATCAGATTCTATCGAAATCGCATGCAACGACCGTAGCCCGAAAGAATTTTCATTTATTGGCGGTGCTCGTATACATTCCCGGTTTTATATGGCAACCAACGTTGCTCTATCTCGCCAGTGGCATCATCATGGGATTGTTCGTGATGCTCGAGGTACACGAAGACCCGAAAAGTATCTTTCGTCTTAATTTTACAGCACGGGCGAAAACAACGGTTGTTGATAATTTAAAAAAAATTGGACTCGATTGAAGATCACGTTGTAACGTTCGAATTCCAGGTCATGCGATTTTTCCGTATACCGCCATTATGGGATGCACTTGAGCGCGGTTTCTCGGCGTT
The DNA here is from genome assembly GCA_030522765.1 of Ophioninae sp. B BG-2022a. NCBI lineage: Eukaryota > Metazoa > Arthropoda > Insecta > Hymenoptera > Ichneumonidae > Ophioninae sp. B BG-2022a. The sequence goes on from JAPYZJ010000063.1 coordinate 69,324, forward strand.
CGCCGACGAGAAAGACTCGTTAATATCCTTAACGCCTTTGTACCTTCTCGCTGGTGTCTCGTTTCCTCTGTGGATGCCAACGAGCCATCTCGAATTGTTGCCCCTCATGAGTGGAATTTTGACCGTGGGTTTGGGGGACTCGGCCGCCAGTTATTGCGGTACGAAATGGGGCAAGAATAAGTGGTCCGGCTCGTCCAAATCGATCGAAGGTACCGCGGCTTGCATCGGCAGTCAATTGGTATTGATGTACGGCCTCGGAGCTTTGGGTAAATATCGTTTAGAATTAACGAAGTATTATTATATAATATCGAAATATACAAAAAGGGAAAGAAAACGACCAGTTGTGAGTTCAGATCAATAACGGGTGTAATATTTGTGTTATCTGTCAAACAGGTTTTACAAACGGTTTCTGGCCTCTGGTCAGAGCCACCCTAGCCGCTATCGGTATATCCTTCGTCGAAGCGAAAACCAATCAAGTTGACAATCTCGCTCTGCCGCTTCTCATGTACTTTTGTCTCGTTATTTAACGAGAACCGAAGGCAAAGCATTTCTCGCGCGTCGACACTCCAAATTCAACGAATTCTGACAATGTTCGCTTTGAAAAACGAAGTATCGGCTTATTCCGAGTGGAATAAGTTGCATCATCTGCCGTTTGTACATTCGCAACTTGATGTGACACCCTTAAAATTGGAAAACGAAGAAATATTTTTTCATTATTGAGATTTTTTTCCAATAGTTGTTTTCCAATAAAAGAAAAAACAATTAAACTCGCCACGTTGAGACTAATAAGACTTATCGGACTATCGAGTCGTGGCAACTTTTGACAAATCATTTATCATCCAATCTCAGTGTTTAACTGTGTCTCGATAGTTAAATGGTTGTACGATTATAATTATGATTATTATTAATATTATTGTTGTTGTTATTGTTATTATTACGACTTTATGTTTCATCCGAAATGACTGATGTCCACGTTAACAAGTTGACGGTATTCTTCAGTTATATATATTTTTGCATGTATATAGCGGTGTTCGATTGGACTATATATAATTCTTATATGCGTTTCTGTCGGGCGCTCATATGATACGAAAAAAATGATATCGCAGAATCGTACGATAAAACTGCTAAAAGTAGTTCAAAGTGTTTTAGTTAAAAGTTTTTTTACTAGTAAAAACTGGAATTCATGTTGAAAAGCAGAAAAAGCGCGAAACGAGCCCAAACTCAGCGTCATTGGGAAACAGTTTCAACTGATTCACGCAGAATCAGTTGGTCTTTGCGTTTGTTTCGCTTCTTTGCGTTTGTTTCGGTTACGACAGAATTAGGTTTTCCTTGTTAAAAAAAAGTTTTAACTGCAACGCACAAACATTGGGGTGCGGAGAAAAAAACACTTCAAACCTTAACCTTTCAAAAATGGGCTCAAACTTTTGCTAAAATTTGGTCGGAAACACGTCCAAAAATTTGTTTCCGAGGATTGTTATAGTTGACCTACAAACCCAATATGAGACTCTAACACTAATGCCCCAAGAGGGTAAGTGTTGAAAGAAATCTCCGCGCACCCATATGGATATGCGTACAATGTTATCTATAATTCTCATTCTTCAAAGTAACGCATCGCATAATATAAAGAAAGAAAGAAAGAAGAAACAAAGAATAGTGAAAGATACAAAGTAACGATGAGGCACAAAGACAATCGATCCGCAGACTGCTATATTCTCGTGCTTTAACTTTTTGCATTCCTATCAATGGGCACTATCTCGAGACGTCATTTTTTCGTTGTTGGTGTTCGATTTTGAAAAATATATTTCAGACCACGTAGTCGATAAATAATAATAAATAGTATTTTTGTACGGGAATTCTTACCATAGCTGTCCTCGCGTGACGGACTTATAAATTCCTGCGAAAGCGCCGCCGATTCAAGCACGTATCGACCATAAGTACCTGGCGAAGAATAACGAGCGCACTGAAATTGCGATTCGTTTCATGACTCGTGAATTCATTCTCCGAGTTGCGTCGTTCTCATCGCTATACCGCCCGTGCATTTTCAATGATAACTATTACCGCCATTATTATCGAAACATTGGGAGCAAAATTCCCAGAGCGTTGGAAATTCTCTGCAAAACTTACCGTTTGAACAAATGTGTACAAGTGGACGATACACTAGATATATTTTGCAGGGTTTTCCGAAACTTTTGTTCGCTGGTTCGAAAAATCTCATTTGTGCCAATGTGTAATTTCGGCGTTGGCTAGTCGAGCCACGGTTTCGTCATTAATTTATGTTACAAAGGCAATTTTATCGACTCGCGTTCAGTTGCTTCGTTACTAACACCACGCTCTTAAAAAATGTAAATAAGAGAGATTGGAAAGTGTGTAAAATCTGGCTGGAGTAAAAAAAACAGTGACGTCACAGTTTTCATTATTTTATTGACCGCACAGCCTTTTAATCTGTTCACATACAGCATATCCTCTTACGCAACCGTCGATCCTTCACGCTCGCTATCTCCCCGTAAAAAACAAAAGAACATCGTTGCCGTATAACGTGTACAAATGGCACTAATCGAATATCTGTGATTTTGTAATGGTTCGTTCTGTTTTTTCAAATTAATTTTTCGGCAATTATCAATCCTTCGGATCAATTGTCGTTTACTTCCACGTCTATTTTAATAATCTCCGAGATGATTATCTTTCTTGTCATTTCGTAATTACCGACAGTCATCAAAATATACGTGGCGAATATCTCGATTTCGCAGAACTCGCGAATTCTTATCACTTCGACTTGAGAAATCCATCGACAAATGGTCCAACCTCTGTGGAAAAGAGACGAAGCATTCTTTTTTCTCTCCCTTTCTCTCTCTCTCGCTTTCTCCGCACTTACAATATTATTATCCGCTACTTAAATATGTATAATCGTTTCGTTACAATTATTTCGTATGGTAATGATCAAGTTTCACTGAGTAACAATATTTCGTGTGACAAAACTTAATAATTATCGTTAATAGTAAATTAAAGCAAACGCCTGGGGACACCGGTTTTTCATGCTGATTCTTGTTCTCTTCATTATTGGAGTTCTGATGACCAATCGATAGTCGGTTCAACCCGAGTTAGGCTGAAAACTGATCCGAGTAGAGCATTTCATATTTTTATTAAATCACATTCTTCGTTGAATCTCTTTCGAGTAGTTCGCCAAAGTATGTAGAAAGGAGAAGGTTGACGATTTACAAAACACTTTTATTTCAATCAAAATTGCGTAGCGGTCATCCGTCTATCCATCTTTTTTTGCGGAAGTTTTTCGTCGTCTTTTCCATTATTATAATCGAATTTGCAACTTTATTAGACATTTACAACTTTTATTAGACGTGGAGCATTGAAAAAGATATCCGTGATATCGAAATATCCGCTAATATTTTCGAAATAAACACTTTTATGAAAATAATGCAAGAATGCATTTTCAAGAATAAATATCTATTTTTTTAATCCTCGGTGGTTCTCTAGTGCTTTCATGTACAATAAAAAAAAACATTTCGACATTTTCTCCAATATTGGAAATTAAAATACTATTACCCCAAAAGGTTATAGCAAAAAAAATCGGGAAAGGCTATGTGTCGTAATTTCCGAAACAAATCTTTTTGCTGATTCGGTATATTTTAGTCGGCTAAAATTTGATTCAGTCTATTTTAGCTGACCAAGTATGGAAATAATAATCATCAAAATTAATAATTGCATTTAAAATTAAGATGAATAAATAAATAACTTAAAAAACGAGAAATTTACATTTAAAAAACCCTGATAAGTATTCAGTCTAATCCGGCGTTGTTACTGTTCAGTTGACCCCTCCCCTCTCTCCTTACGTTCTTACAGAGCTTGTTACGTTTGTGTGTATTAAATCTTCAAACTTTCGCTCTTTCTCTCCAGTTATTCGAATTTCCCATCGTTGATCGTTTTTCCCTCGTAACTGCAATCTTTTCTCTTTTTAATATTTTTTTCATACAAACGTTTGACGCGATAATCAACTTTCATGCAATTACTAGACAACAATGAGTTTTTGCCTGTGTCGTTTTCAATGACTCGCGTGTGAGACGAGAAAATAATTGAAAAACATAAGCCAGAAGCGCACAGCGTTTGTACATTGGTGTTTGTTAGCCGTGTCGGCAAAATATTGATCGAGTTGCGCATGATATCGTTGAGCTAATGAGAGGGGGCGGTCGGTGGTGTGTGGGGGTGGGTGTGATAACATCGTTGCACAATTAAGGTAGATATTACCTACAGTAAATATCCATGCGGGTCAATGTACGGTCAATTACAGCATTCGTGTCCCTACGAAGTTGTTTCTTTGTTTTTTTTTAAATATATAATAATCAATAAATATGAATAGAGTTTTTGTTTTCCATACATCAGAGGCATCAATTACATATGTACAATCGTAGAGGTGGACCGACACACGACTTCGGTCCCTTTCTCACTTTCTCTCTTCTTCGCCTTATACCGAATTGCATTAATATCTTGACAATATAATTAAAAAGCCCATGGAACTGTCTTTTTTTATGCGTCATGATAATTGCCACAAATATATCGACGAATCCGGCTCACGGTCTATTACTCACGATCAGAGATATCGGTCAGAGTGAATAATGATTTTTGCACGCTTTTCAAATAATTATTTAATTATATACCGTTTTTTTTCGGTTTGGCAACATCTAGACCTAACGCTGTTAAAATTTTTCATCCTTCTTGTATGCATGAATTTTTTACGTTTTCGTTTTCTTCATAATCGTCTTAATCACTTTGTTTTTATATTAAAATCGTAGACATTGTAAAACTATTAACAGAAACATGCAGTTTTTTTAAGACTAATTGGCAGACGAAAATGTGGGTGTTCGATAAGTTTCTATTGTTTCTTCAACGACGCAAGCTTCAACGTGATAGAAAATTGGTTAATCGTCTGTACGACGAGAGATGCGACAGTAAAAGTGCAACATTGAGATTTTGTTTATCGATGTTATCTTTTTCGTTGCGATAATACGAAAATAAAGCTGCACATTTATCGAATCAGCTGTCAAAAAAAACATTCAATTTTCCGAATACAGGAAGCACATTTTTTTTTTCTTGCTACCCAATGCAACACAGTGTTTATTTTCGGTTGTTAATTCTCCTCGTGTGCTCGCTGAAAGACACGTGTTACTTAATGCCCGTGCACATGTTCCGTAAATATTTTTAATGCGACGAATATATCGATAGATCTTACACTATATATGCTTCATTCTATATATATATATATGCACATGAAATTTCGGAAGGCTCTTCGATGAGTCCACATCGTACTACCGCGTGTTGAATGAATTAGAATATTTGCTCGAAGCGTAATCCTCGATAAATTTGTAATTTTATCACACACGCCTCAAGGACACCTTGGATGCAAACGAGGTAAGGTTATCGAAAAGCTTTTCGGCGAGCTTGCGTAAAAACGTGCAAAAATCATTTCCGCCGCAGAAGCACCGATCCCCGCCTGGTCAATAAGTAACGATAAGCGACGACTTCCCCGCGGCGATTCATCGTCACGATTGCCTAAATTAATATCATCTATATACTCCCCGCGATTTCTCGTTGAATTTAAACTTTCGTTTCGTTTCGCAAACTTTACATCTATAGTTTTTATACTGATTAAGCATTTGAGACAAGCCGAAAATATGTTTTTTTTTCCTTTCTTCGTATTCTCAATTAATCGTGTTACATCGTGGCGCGAGAGAAGAAAATGCTTTCACCGTGTGAGAGATAACACTCGGAGGAGACTAATGATAAAGAATGCTCGAGGGAGAGCAACGGGGCAAAGTATTTTTTCGTTGAATGTTCTCATTCGGAAAGTTTATGTTTTATCTTTGGTAAATTGTATCGCGAGTGGTCGCACTCTTCAAGAAGCAATCTTGCACGCTTCGCAGCCTGCTTTTGTTCGTTCGTGTCGTCATGATACAGTTGTGATTAATGAAAAATGGAGTCTTACCTTCTATGCTACTTGACTCCTTCTTCTTTTTCTCTCTCCCTCAATATTCTAGTTGTTTGGATATTCTTTGTTTTTGTTGATAAATCGTATCGCGATAAGACAATAATGTGTTGACCATTCTCCTATAAGCACCTTACACAAATTTTCTCTCTTTTCGTACTTCTCGTCGTCTTGATACAATCATGATTATTTAAAACTTGATTCTTACCCTTTCCACTTCCTAACTCCACGCTCATTCTTGGCCCTGTCCCTCAATATCCAACTTTTGTCTCGATATTCACCTTTTTTTTTGATAAATTGTATCGTGATAAGACAATGGCGCGTCGACCATTCCCCAAGAACCATCGCACGCTAGTTTTCTCGTGTCTCTCTCTTCCCCTCTTTCCTCGTTTTCTTTTCTTCTCGGTACAGCCGTGATTAATTAAAAATGGTGTCTTGCCCTTTTTCTTCTATCTCTCTCCACGCTTTTTTCTTTTATTCCTCTCCCGAATCTCAAGGACGCCGAGCCGGATGCACAACACCGAATCGATAATACTCTTATAAAACAGACTTTTCCATCCCTCGGACGCGTCTCTCCTCTACGAAGAAGCACCAGGGTTTGGTTGATAGGGTTCGCATAGACACGAGGAATTGTTTGCTCTTCGGTTGGTTTCTCTTATGCCTCTCGGGTAGAATTGATGGGAATGATCTTGAGGAACGTTTGAAAATTTGAAGGGATATTTTTCATTTTGTGTTGTTTTTCTCTTCGTTTCCGAGCGGGCCGAAGGCTTACTCCTTCAGCTTGTGCCAATAAGCGATCTGTCGTCTTGGCGAGCTGCAAACCTCGTTCCAATGATTGAGAGCCGGCCCTTGGCATTTCGGACCACCAAGCTCCAATCGACCAATCACCTGGAAGATACAACCAATTTATTGTAGGAGAGCCACTGACGTATCGAATCCATCACGGGACAATCTTTATCTTCTATCAAACCCGAAATGAACATTCTCGCACTTGGATCAATCAAATATATTGCCTGCAATCGATTTCAGTCTACATTCTTGCTTCCCATTTATTAAAGCTCATTTTATGACGTATTGGAATGATCATTCCTGAAGCCTGAAATCAAATGGAGATAACAGACCTCCACCGACGCGTCTTTTTGCGCGTTATGAAACTAACATTGGTTTAGCGTCAGAACATTTAAAAAAAGACGCTCTTGCTCGATTTACCCACGAATGAGTCGATCCAACTCGCTTCACCCCAGACAAGTCGAAGTACATCCGTTTCTAGCTAAACATCTACACGTAACTCCGGGCCAGAAAAATTAGTTGAGTCAAACATTATCATAATATCTAAAAAGACGAATTCGCTGGATTCTTCGTTTAAAATGATTCCATTAATTTCCAGAAGAATTGCTATCATCTCTATTGGATTTCTTCAGCTAGATTCCTTCTTTGACACCTTCTTGACAAAGTACTCGCCTCATTTTTCGTAAGACGATCCCAGTCGAGCAGCATGAATTCCAGTGTTATGTTTGCCAGGCCATCAGCGCCTTCCGGTATCTCGAAAACAAAGGACTCGTTGAATATCGGGCTCAGGGTACGTTTCTTCACGTAAGTCTTCTTCTTCGCGGTGCGCTGAGAATTGCAGAACAAATATATCTTCACGTAAGGATCCGCGAGTCCGCTCACATCCATTTTCGGCAAGTTTCTCGCTTTCAATACAACGACGGTCAGGCGATTCGCGGCTGGTTGCCAACAGAGGGAAACTAGCAATTCGCCTCTGCCCTGTGACTGAATCTGAAATAACGAAGACAAACGGTTGATTTTCACACAAAAGTACCTCTGATGTACGATTTTTCGAGCGATTCGGTCTGTTTTTTTTACCTTCAAACATCGTGGACAAATATCGCGACACAGCGATATTTGCTGATTTTCTTCAAGATTATTGACGGATGCCAAATCAAAAACGACTTCCCCGATTATATCGTCACGCGAGTACCTGTCGAAACTGAGGACCACAAACTGGAGACTGATTTTCTGAAATTCCACAAAATTTGAGAATTCTTATAGTACAACAGTACAGCTGGATATATGACATTGAGTTATACTAGTTTATCCGTACATTCGTTTTTCAGCTTACAAGTGACCGGGTATCTTCAAAATACGATTTTACATGTGACAATTTTATTATTTTTATCTGCCTGACTAAATTTGTCACAATTTCATGTATTTTACCCGGAACCGTTTCCAAAATAAATGTTGGTACAAAATTAATCAAACAAGTCACACGTAGCAATTTTAATAAGTAGTAAGGTAGATTAAATTGTTCTTGGTATTTACTCAACTCATCACTTCAAGTTGCTCATTGGCTACATTGGCTCAAGTCCCTATAAGGCACAACTTATTCTATACAAGAGGCAGCTTGAAGAATTTTTTTTACGGGAGTCGCTCAAGAAAACGCTATCGTTTTTGGCATATATCGAACCTGATAAACGAGCAATGGAATATTTCGCATTCGGGCGTTATCAATACTTGATCCACGTACGAGAAAAAAAAGGATTCGTACCTGCAACTGGCTGGATGAAATTCCGAAAAATGTAAAGTCCTCGTCATAGACGGGATCGCGAGTATTCCGGAGAACTCTGGTTTTCGCGCTGTGCTGTTTATCCGGGAAGGATTGAAGTTTGACATAGGGGTCGCTGGTGAGTTGTTGTCCTCTGGCCGGTAGACCGACGCACTTGACGACCGTTACAACAAGGGCGTTCTGGTCGGCCTGATAGCGAAGCTTAAACATCAGCTGACCCAGCCCGTCTTTGTTCGAATCGTTGTCCAGGGCACGTTCGGATTTCTCGCTGATCTCCAGTTCGGCTTTGTCCTTTTCGTTCTCAAGCGTCAGAGTGACTTTGGTAGAGGGTGGCGTCTCGTTGGGCGGTGTACCGTTGACGGATGGTGTTCTCGCTTGGGACGAACAGTTGTCGGACTGCTGGGAACTCTGGGATCCGGTAGGACTCGGCGTTTGTCCAGCCGAACCCGGCGGACTTTTAGCCGGCCCCGTCGGACTCGGACTCTTCTTCAAGTAGTGACTCGTACTGCCCGGATTCTTTACAGCCGTCGGCTTTCGATGGGGCGGTCGAAACGCCAGAGACTTGTCGATACTGAGCTTCACGTGTCCTCGACGCCGGCAACACAACCATCTCGTCATAGCCGCCACACAGGCGCCGCTCGCTATACCCATACATATCACTACCGTGTAGGCTGTCGTCGCTGAAAACCAATTATCATCTACAAACGATCATCGTGTTGAATAATTACAGTACTGCTTGCGATTCGATACAACATATAGGTTATTATTAGTTCAAACTTCTTCCGGTTATCAAAGTAAATTGTTATTCGTTGAATGTTTTTCATTGAATTATCATATTGGAATATTATTGATGGTTTTTCTTCGGGTCGACAAAATGGGATATTAATGATGCCAAGTTTTTTTTTATTATTGCCAAAATTACCTCAAACAATAGTATTGCATATAATAGTAAAACATTCGAATGAGAAAACGAAAACTTATTTGCGTTGCAAAGATGCAAACTTCATTGCCTACATTTCGAAATAACGTAGATGAGCATAAAACTTGTCACGAGTGACATCTGCAAACCAACCGACAACCTTGGATCTCTACACGATACGGGAAGAGAATTTTATGAAACACGAATGTTCTCATAAAAGTGATGGAAGCAAAAAATTCTGGCACCCGTGCCGCAACGGAGGACCATTACGACACGGTGAGTGACATTATGATGGCGCAGAGTAAATTTCTACCCCCTTCCTCCCTTCCCGTGGGGCACGAAACTCGGAAATAAAAATTTACTATCGATCGTACCTGATCGAAGAACGAGGTTCGCCACAGTGCGAAAGTCATTTGCTTAATCGCGATACTTTGCAACGGAGGAATGGAAAAACCTTCATATTTAGAAATATCTTTTAATCTTTAGAGACATAAAAATATGTTTCTATTTGTGGGATCCAACGGGTACTTTTGTCGCGTATCTTTGAAAGATTTTCATAATAACAATCGTGAAACTTCGGCCTTATAATAATTACGAGCTTGAACTCGAAAAACAAGATGGCGGGTCAAAGGAAGTACCGAGGAAACATGACTCATCCGCTTCCGACAATAATAAAAGCAGCTCGTGGGATAGGAAGATTGAGAAATCGAAGATGTCGCTGGCCATTAGAAAACTGGAGGGCATTCAACAGATTAGCAGGTAAAGAATTTTGAATTGTTCAAGGACGATGAAATTTGGTTAGGGCGTTTACTACAAATCGCATCGAACGGACTGTCGTCTCCGTTCGGACCGATTCAACAATCGTCAACCTTGCCGTATTGCGCTGCGTGCTTTCACCATAGATACTTCAACGTAAATTAGGTTTTTTCGTCTCTGACGTAAAGCAAGGAATAACCTTTACTGTCAGATTATTCTTTTCTGGGCAAGACACAACCTTTATCCTCAGATTTATTTCTGACTGTTCCGGGTCTTACTTTATCGAGTTCCGGAAAATAACAATTGATTGAGCGGTACAGCGCTCGTACAAGTGTTTAGAACGCGTCCAAATTCTTGTCAAGACGATTCTATTCCTACATCGGAAGCTACGAATCGCGTATGTCGAACGGCACGACGATTCGGTCCGCGAACGACCGAAATACGCCAGTCGCATGAATAATTTCCCGAGTTCTACATTCTACCGAAACGTCTTCCGTCACGGAAGAATCCTCGTACGTTCGCGATGTGTTTTCCGCTATAGCACCGGGCATTTGAAATATCGCGAAAAAAAAAGTATCGGAATCATTGGAATATTCCTGGGACGTCTGACGAGCGTGAGAATCGATCGCGCGAGATGAAGGGAGTGCAGATGGCGCAATGGTACGGGAGGTTGACCAGACTTCGCCTTTGTGTCCGGATGATACGATCTCCCGGTTGTTGTACACACGCTTGTCGTACGCAAGAATCGTGTGACAAAAGCTATCTCGTACAGCGACGATATCAACACGTCGTCTCAACGTGTTTCGTTGGTTTTTTTTTTTTCGTACACAACTTTTCGCAAACTTACCAGAATACACGGGTCCCACGAGAGGTCCGTCCTCCAAAATTCCGTCGACCATTTTGGCCGGTAATTCGTGACACTCGCACTGTTTTTGTTTTTTATTATTGTCGTTGGTATTCCCGCGGCTCCCGAGGTTACGACAAAGAACGACAGTCGCGATTCGACGAGCGACTATTTGGGATCCCGATTTTTATTTACGGAGGATTGCAACCCGTGCACCGTCGAGTTCAACGAAGTATCCCGACGAAGAAAAAGCAGCGGCGCGCGTGAGCCGCCAGTAGCGATGAAGAAACGCGGATCAATAGAATAACCCCACTATTCCGTGCTCGCTTCGCTTTCCTACTCCTGCACGCGAGTTTGCGCGGAAAAGCTCTTATCCTCCCTTGCACTCTATCAACCCCCGTATACGTAGATATACTTTATTTTTTTTTGTTGCAAACTGCAAATCGTCCAACAAACCCTCCGTTCCCTCTCTCTTCGTCTACCTTCCATCTCCTAGACTAGACGACGGGATGAAACGCGTCACCGCGATGGGGTCATTTTGTTTCCTAGAGCCCCCCCCCCCCCCCCCCCGCTCTGCCCTGGCCACCCCCAACCGTGCAACTTATCGAGACCATGAGAATAAAAAATTACGATCGGCACGCACGTACGCGATATATCGCGAATTCGTTGCTCTTGCTGGGCATTTATTGTGCAGTCACGGATGCAATTTCTTCCCTTCCGTCAATCTGGGTCATATAAACGGTCGATCGGAAGATTATAAGCGATCGCTGCATCTGTATTTGTCCGTATGTGTGTACGCGTCTGCATACATACAACGCGGAAAATAACCACTCTCGTTTATTTCACCAGGGGGTTGCATTTCGTACAGACGTATGGAGCGATACGTGTGTGTATCACGGTATCACGCGGAAGGGGAAAAATGGGCACTGTGAGTCAACGGCATTCACGAGCCATCGCACCGTATGAAAACACTTCTTTTTTGTCATCTATGAGTCATCGCTCTTCTCAATGTAAAATCGTGGCAGACGGACAAATTCAATAGAAATTATTGATTCGCGATAGTAGGGTGGACATTTTTGCACCCTCTGCAACGGATACAATCGAGTCGACTAACAACTTTCGATCTAAATATCCGTTAGCAGCCTTCGACCAAACGACAAATAACAATGAAAACAACAACAAATAACGGATTTCAAAAAATAGAACTTTTTATTCTCTCCCAAATTTTGTCGGCTTCAAATTGAGTAAAAACATTTGGCAAAATAACATCTTCGATTAATCGAAGATTCCCTCAGAAGAATCGCAAATGTGAGAAAATACCCGTTAGGGTTTTGATGATTTCTATTTTTCCAGTTCATGAAAAAAAAGTCTGTGCTTGTTAACAAATGGCGAAACGAACCAGATCAAATTTCGAAAAAAATTGACATTCTCTTTTTCTGGTCACAGCAGCTGGTGGAAACACCGTTCAAATATTACGACGGTGAACATTTTCTCACAGTTTCCGTTTTATAAATAAAGATGGCTTCGCGTTCAGTAAAATATGGCAAACTCCAAATCTTTTTTTTATACAATTCGAATTTTCGATTGAAGCTGGATGGATGGATTCTAAAAATATTCCCAATGAAATTTTGTTCCCCGATGCGATTCCTCGACACCGTTTTTGAAAATAAAAGTACGATTCGATATTTTTCGTCGCTCGAAAATATAGTTTTCGAGCGCATCACTGTGGCGCACAGTGGCGCTTCGCTCTGTCTGCATACACATGTGCAATAGTGTGGGAGATGTGGCTGTAGTGCGGAGCACTACGAATACAGGATATCTCTCTGTCTTCCAGTGGTGCGCAACTAGTAAATAAAATAATTTTGGATGTTAAATTAACAGTAACACAGACTTTATTGGAAAAAAAGGGATATATGAATACATTTTACGGTTTTTCAAAGTAATGCTGTTTTCGCGTCAATCCCGAATACTCAAACCATTTCTTGCTTTCATTATCAAAGATGAGGTATTCGATGTCGCAAAACCTCAGACTTATTTGATTATTCCAAAATTCTTTTGTTTCAGCCATTTTTGAATGAGTTTGTTAGTTATAGAAATTCGACAATGTTTATATTTCCAACCCCTATTTTTCAAGAAAGGAGAGGATTGAGGAACGAAATTGAAGTTTCTTTTTCAGTATCCAGCCGTTCGGTTTCTGTCAAAAATGCGAATTCTCCGCGAAAAACGTCCTGGCTTTTCGTCACATTTTATTGAACTATCAATTTTGACATGACTTTCGATAAAAGTCTCGGCGCGTAGAATCCATGACGTTATTCCCGTCGATGTTTTTTTTTTGTTTTGTGCCGTTCTTCGCGTTCCGCGGCCGCGAGAATACGGTACGGAACGTGTCGTTGGGGGGGGGGGGGGGGGGGCTCCGGCACGCACCGCGCCCCCGGGGGGCACCCGAAACTCC